>LPNX010221192.1:498529-545567 GCA_001517045.1 Pseudotsuga menziesii | reverse complement strand
AGTATGTTACACCTCCCATTGAGTTTGTGGGTCAAAGTCTCCCTCTTATGCTTGCAGACAGTGAGCTTGTGTTGTTAGTGGGTCAACTTGACCTGTTGTGTGTGCTGAGGCCGGTTTGAATTATGAACCTAAATCAAACCTGGAAGGTTTTGTAATACTGTTTAGGAATAAATATGCCCCACTGGAGCATCAATTGGACACTAATTTCTCGTCTTAGAAAGTGGATAATACAGCACCATTTTAAACACCTCCGCCAAGAGATCTTTGAACAGTCTCTAAACAAATGTATATGGCTTACCAACATTGATGCAAGGTTTTAAGGTTCTATCTTGTTACTTTCTATTTATCCCTAATCCAGGGAATTCGCACACATTTTTAATCAATGAAAATGAAAAAAAGATGATTCTTGTATTTGAAACTCAACATTGCGTTTGGTTAGTATTGAATTTCTAATTTGTAGCTTCTTATTGGCTAATGCCATTGTAAAATCTGTTGGGACTGGTCCCTTTATTCATCATTGTTTGTCATGCATGTAATCTTTCTGTATTGCTCAAATATCTTATTCATTGCTTTAGCTCTTCCATTATATATTTATTAAAGATTTGCAATACTGGGGATAATGGGACAATTATGAAATTTTGGGACTGTTCTTTTCTGCTGTTGTCTGTTGACAAGTCAATTACACTATTACAGTTTGTTGTATCCTTATAAACTCATTTTCAATATATATTCTACTTTGCTTATAGCTAAAGTGATGAGATGTTGGCGTGGCACTAAATAAATGGGCAGGCTCTCTCTCAAAATGCTTAATGTGTTTCCAAGCCTTTTTGAGGATCACTGAGCCATATACCTTTAGTGGAATAGGCTAGTCTGTTTATCTTGATCAGTGTTTCCTTTTCGAAATGGCTTTCATCATTCTTATGTGGAGAAATTATAAAGATGCAATTACTCGTGGAGAAGTGGACAGACTAATTGAGGAGTATGTTGTTAGATCTTTGGTTTTTCCTAGCTTGACATGGAAGACTCTTCGCGATGCAAATCTTACTTTTACTTTTCCCTTTGTTATTTGTAGGCAAACTGAAATTGTCAAACTTTTGTACTGGAAAGTATAAGAGGAATCTTTTTGTTTTTATATTTGAATCAAATTTAATTATTATTATCATGAAAGTGTGGAAGAGAAGTTTAACAATAGCATCCGGTTATAATATAAGGTATGCTAATTGATTTTGCAGGTTGCAACAGGTCTCAGTTTCACTGTCATTCTTACAAGACATGGGGAAGTTTATACATGTGGCAGCAACTCACATGGTCAGTTGGGCCATGGGGATACTCTAGAGAGACCTATTCCAAGGAAGGTCAAGAGATTCAGTAGTCTTGGTCCTGTTGTTCAAATTTCTGCAGGTGTCAGTCATACTATGGAAGTTACTGAGGATGGTACGTTATATTCCTTTGGTTATGGTTCCAATTTTTGTCTTGGCCATGGGGATCCACGAGATGAGCTAGAACCATAGGTTGTGCAAGCTTTCAAGAGGAATAATATTCATGTAATTCATGTATCTGCTGGAGATGAACATTCGGTTGCACTTGACTCTAATGGATATGTGAGTTTCCATATCTTGCCATTACTAACATGGTTTATTTTTACTGTATCTATGCTTTACACTTCTTATGTGGTTATGGTTTCTCAATTGGTTCGTAACATCAATCTTGGTTAGTTTTTTCAATTTTTAAGAGTGCATCAATTAATCACTGCACTTTCAGAGGTAATGATATGCTTTTTCAATACCCTCAGATTTGATATTGTGCTCTGCTTGTCATCTATTACTCATTTAATGAACAAGTTTTATTTCTCATTTTCCATTTTGTGTATTTACTATTTAGTTGTAAGTTGTTCCTGTTAATAAATTTGCTGAAATGTCACTGCTTTCCAGTTCAGTTGTTTCTTTATATGTGTTATATCATTTTTATATGCACCCTTGATTTGTTAGTTAAATATCTATGTTGCACAAGTTTTCGAAAAGTGGGAACATAGGGAAATGGGTACGAGTATCGGATACGTCTAGAAGTTTCTCACCAAAAGTTTAGAAATAAAAAAAATCTCAACACAAAATAAAAACTAGACATCTCACCAAAAGTGTTCAGGTCCATGCACATTTTTTGTAGCAATCCTCAGCCATATCTCCTTGACAAATGGACAAACCAGAAAGAGATGTTTAGTTGATTCTCTGCCTCTTGTTACAGAGGATGTTCATGCCATTCCTTAATCAATTTGTCGTGAGTAGTCTTCCATGCAGCACTGGGGAGATGTCTTTGGAAAAAGTAGGTGCTTCCAAACCTTGTTCTCATTTGCTTCTAGCTATGCTTGTAATACTTTTACTTCCCAGGAGGCCTGTGATCACCTGAATTCAACCACATGTCGTACACACCCTATTCAGCTTTTTAGTGATAGGGTTGTAGACACAATTAATTACTAAGAATACAACTTTTTGGCATGCACGATGCAATTTATCTAAAAACATAAAGCCCTGCATCCTTTCCGAGCACCATTTGGTTCCTAAATAGGTGGTCGAGTGTAAGTGGGCAATTAATGTCTATGCTGTTGTAGTAAAGTCTCCATTAATTTTGCCATCAATTCCAAGTGTGAGATCTTTTCACACCATCAGTGACTTCAAAAATCTACATTGTCACTAGTTCCTAACTAAATGGTACAGGTCTTGTGTTTTATATGATTTATATTGAAAATGTTAGCATTACCAATCTTTTGAAATGTAAGGAATGGAAATGATTGGTTACAAATTTCTATTCACGTAATCTGCAAAATAAATAGTTAGAGAGCTATGTGCTGTTAGATCTTATGTTCTTTATCTATCAGTATTTGGGTTGCAACTTGTTACTTGTGCAAATTGCATGTTTTCTGATAAAACTTTCACTATTGAAGGTTATTCCCTTTCAAAGAGGAACTGTATGGGAGCAACCACCTCCAGATCTAGCATCCTATTTGTTTAAAAGTCGAATTGTCTATTTGGGAATGTCACTTGTACCAGCTGTGACAGAATTAATTATGGAATAATTACTCTATCTGCAGTATGATGACCCTGAGAATCCTATCTACATGTATATCAATTCCACAGGCACTACAAAGGTTAGTTTACTATTTTTACAGACTTATCACAACTTATTTTTATCATGATATTCTTCTGCTGCATACAGTTTTTGGGGAAGAATTTTACCCATTCGTACTAGGTAATAAAGACATTTTGTGCATAGTTGTTTGTCATTTTTAAATTGAGGATATCGGATCATTAGAGAAATAGATGCATAGCACAGTACTCTATTTTTATTGGATTGGTTCAACATCAATGAGTCCTCAGTGTTCCCCAAATAAAACTTAAGCAAAATGACTTTACTAGGATACTTCTATCCATTTCACAAAAAACCCTTCAAATACTACCAATCCTATTAATGAAACTTGTCCAATTAAGAATTCCCTCATAACATTATTGCATTGGCATACACTACAAAATGACAATGAAATCTGGATGCATCAAACAAGGACCTACACTGCAGGATCAGGTTATAATGGCTTCTTTCTTAATAAAGTGTTGAGTCCATCTGAAATGCCTTGCACGACCAAGAAGGTCAACTATGCAAGCATAATGCTTCTGGCATGACACTTCTCACTCGTGTTGTATCAATGTTTTTGAAGTATGCCAAAGGATGGTTGGAATATTGGTAGAAAAAAATAAGAATAATGAAACATATTGCTGAAGGGTATGGATGGATATTAATATTCCTACCATCGACCTATGGGGAGTTCATCACATATTTTATGATTGTTCAAATTGTAACAAAATGGCATTATAACAAGCAAATACACGGATAAAAGACAAATAATCAACTAGAAACAGTGTATGGTCATTGGTAAATGTGTTACCTATATTAGTGCAAAGGCATCAGAATAATCCACATTGAATTTTTTACCTGTATTTTGTATGCTTTTCATGACTTTGTTGGGATTGTTCCTAGGATCATTCTACAGTAAATTCCACCCATTGTTAACCTATATCCTATTTGTCAGCCAATTGAAAACATGTGATTTTAAGGTAGTTCTATAGTTATAACTAAAGAGCTCCCTGTCTCATATTCTCAATGTAATAGCTCATATTCTCATATTCTTTCATCAACTGAAAGCTGTGGCTGTAGCATTTGTAAAAGAGCACTGAAAATCACGGGCTGACCATGAGCTATAGATGTGTGGAAATTGCTCGCCACAGTCTCAAAGCCGCACTATAAAATAAACAATAAGATTAGTTACCCAAGTGTGCAAAGTTGTTTCCCCATGATAGCACCTATGTGAATATGCGATCCACTATTTGATAAACCCTCTTGAATTAGGCATGACCCCTAGCTCATGCCTCTGAAACCTGTGGTCGGGAGCATCATACAGTGAGGGGGCATGGTTCCTAAGTTGCACAAGACTAGCTCCTTGGTGCTGGGGGCTTTACATCATTGGGGTTGCTAGATTTTTTTTGTAACAAGTGACTTGGTATCTTTGAATACACATGCACACTCCTTTGAAAATGAGTTCATTTCTTGAGATAGAGAGTTGCTGGAAATTTTCATTTTTTTGGAAAAATCTGGTTTGGTTAGTTGCCTTTTTGTATGATTAGATTGATTGAGGAAGATGTGAGTCTGTAGGCCTTGGATTTTCTGGTCACTTATGTTCCAAATCATAAGAAACTATATTAAGAGAATTCTGTGACTCTGTATGAAACATATCTACATATCCTATCGTGGGGGCATAATTTCTTGTTCCTAAAGTTTTGTTCCATTGTTAAAGTTCTTATTGTCATTAGTATTTTTGTAAGTGATTTTTTTACTGGTTATGTATGGGAGCTGCAGGAAGTACCTCTGACAGATGTTTGTGAAGCTTTCAAAGTACCAAGAGGCATGGTCCAGGCTCTACAAGAAAATGCTGGAAGATTTGCATCTATGGTTTCTGCTTTTTGTCAGAGACTTGGCTGGCATGATCTAGAAGGATTGGTTTCAAAATTTCAAAATCGAGTTTCATTTGGTGTAAGGGCAGAGATCACTGAGCTTACTTCAATTCCATTCGCAAAGGTACTGCTTGAATATTGCATCTCTTTGTTTGCTATATTGTTATTTACATATTATGTGAAATTGTCAAATACTTTCAGAGTTCAATATACTAGTCATTTGTGTGGGTTAGAATCTCTTTGGACAATAAGAGTAGCTTCTTGGTTTGGTTTTTGGGCAGGGTGCAAGGGCTAAAGCACTTTATAAGTCGGGCTTGCGTACTCCTCAAGCAATTGTGGAAGCTTCTCTTCCGGAACTTGTAAAGGTTCTCTTTGAGGCATCTTCATGGGCAGCTGAAGGTAAATTAGGTGGAAAAAAGGAAATTTCATTTTACCTGTCTGAATACATAAATTATTGACATTCAAAATGTAAAATGGATGATATATATTGTGTTCAATGCTGATAGTACTTGATTTTGGGTGCTACGAAAAGGGTGATATGCAATTCGATATTTCTTGAGGGATTCTGTTAATGATTTTGTTTGCTTTCCCATTGGTCCTTTTTGATCTGATTTGTGTTGTGATAAGAGATAGGAAAAGTACTTTGGGAACTAGTTGTTTGGGCACTTTTGATTTTTTAACTAGGAATTCTAAACTATCCATTCTTTGTTTTACTTACTTAATAATTACCAATGGCTCTACCAAACACATTTCAAAGCTGAAAAGGGCCTTTCATGTCACCTATATGGTTAGCATTTTGTATTCGCAGATGAACAAAACTCTACCAAGGAGCCTGCCCATTCGTAGACCTGGCAATTGGAATTTGGAACCAGATGTTTTTTGGGATCATTGTTTCTTTTAATTCTTGGAAATTACTTTACTATAAATTTGAAACTATGCATGCTTAATTTTTTTCTATTTTTGTTACCCATGGATCCACAAACTAGATCACAGAGCCCAATATGGCCTTTTATGTTTTATGCCACATATATGGGTAGCATTCTCTATTAAGTGACAGACAAGAATATTTGAATATTGAAATATGGGCTTCGCGCAATATACTAGCAGAATCTTCCTCTATATCTTGGCTGTGACTACTGCGTAGTACACAGATCCCATCAGGACTGATGTCATCCCCTTCTAATATTTTGTCTTAATCCCTGTTTTGAGAGCATATTCAGGAAGAAAAAAATCAAGGGAAAGTTCCTCAATTCCATTTTCATTTCCAAATGACAACACCTACCCAGCTGGTACCTATATTGTCAGCAGTTACAGTCAACATGGATTCATAAATGGCATGCTCTGGATAAAGCAGCTCAATGTTGGCCTTGTTCAAAGCAATGGAAACAGCCGTATGAGTGTCTTTAACGGATCCATGGCCAAATTAATCCCCTTGTCTTAGCTAGATGGCTCAATGCCTCGTTGCTGCTTGTAATGTATTGGAAAATAGAGGATGGGGGTCCTTCTTAATTATAAGGATCAATAAGTATCCAATTGTAATGAATTATTATAAAAAATTGTTACAATGAGATTAATATGGGACTCAAGACTTCCTTTGGTGAGAACATGAATGACAGTCGACATAGGTGGCAATAAAGATCAATCTGGCATAACACTACTTTATGCTGAATTATAAGAAGGATACTTTTGCAGAGCAGGTCTTAGGGACTTTGTAACTATTTGAAATGGGTGCATTGAGTTACTTTTAAATAGAAAGTATTGCCAGTGGAGGTGAAAACTCGATGGAATCACAATGTATGACAATGATAAATTGATTCAGGTATGATTTCCAATTCGACGTTGATTGGTGAGTTGGAAATTGTACTATTATTGTACTAAGAATTCTGTGTGTCCATTGATAATAGATCATGGGAATGTGCAAATTTGTTCTTGGTTATTCTTGTGTTCTACTTACAAGTGTTGAAGGAGCACATGCTGGCCTGTAATTTTTGTCTCATTTAATGGAAAATAGGTGATATACTTGTTGCTATCTATTCTGTAGAGACAAAACAAATTCACTGTGGGAGCTACTACAACAGCTATTTTATATGACAAAGCTAATCTAGTTCTCTCAGTGGCAACAATTATACAGTCAACAACATGTGAGTTGGAAATTGTACTATTATTGTACTAAGAATTCTGTGTGTCCATTGATAATAGATCACGGGAATGTGCAAATTTGTTCTTGGTTATTCTTGTGTTCTACTTACAAGTGTTGAAGGAGCACATGCTGGCCTGTAATTTTTGTCTCATTTAATGGAAAAGAGGTGATATACTTGTTGCTATGTATTCTGTAGAGACAAAACAAATTCACTGCGGGAGCTGCTACAACAGCTATTTTATATGACAAAGCTAATCTAGTTCTCTCAGTGGCAACAATTATACAGTCAACAACATGTGAACTACCACTCACCGGTCAGTATATATTCATCAAGCCAATTTCAAGATATTTTTTTTAAATAAAATATTCACGGCCGTCGCTTAAGCGATGGTTATAACTGTCGCTTATTCGATGGTTACTTCTTTGTACCGTCGCTTAAGAGACGGTTATAACTATCGCTTATTCGACGGTTACTTCTTCTTACCTTCACTTATGCGATGGTTATAACTGTCGCTGCTTCGATGCTTACTTCTTCTTTCTGTCGGTTAAGCGACGCCTTCATCTGTCGGTTAAGCGATGCATATGTCTGGGAGGTGTCGGTTAAGCGAAGCATGTAGGTGTAAATGTTGTTAAAATTTTTTGTGACCATCACTTAATAAGTGTTGGATAACCGACGATGTACATTCAACCGACGGTTACTTAAGTGTCGCTTAACCGACGGTTACTTAGGTGTCAGATAACAGACGACAAGTTTCCGATGCTTATAAAAAAACCAAAGTGTCGTACATGTGACAGGGAAGTGTCGAAAATCCGACGCGACAGCCGTCGGATTTTTGGTCAAAATGTAGTAGTGGTTCATCCTCACACAGGAGGGAATTCCTGTTCTCTCTCACGCACAGAACCTTCTGGGTTTTACCCACGTAGTTCTTCCTCTGCAAATCTGTGGGTGGTGTGACTGTGTGTTTTCTCCCCACCGGCTGAGTTGTGGGTTCTCCATTGCTGTTGCTCACGCACAGGTTGGGAGATGGTAATATCTTCCTCAGCATCGTCTATGTATGTTTTTCCGCTTGCTTCGTTGTCCAGAACAAGAAGTTGTTTCCCCACGCTGTTGGTAATGTATGCTGATACGTTTTTGGGGCTGTTATTTTCCCCATGCTGTGAGCTGTGCTAACTGTTTTCATTTTGCGACTGTTGTATTCCCTGCGTTTTGTTGGATGGGTGTTCAGTTTCGTTTTGGGCCACTGTGGATTTCCAAATCCATTGGTTGATTTTTTCTCTGTCCACGCTGGGAGTTGCTTTCTCTTTTGTTTGGGAGTGTGTAAGTTGACCAACCATTACCTGGAGGAATTGTGTGTGCTGTGGGCTGTTGATTTCCAACCTGTTGGCTGAATTTCCTTGTTTTGGGACTGTGGATTGCTGCTATCATTCATTGTGTGTTTGTGGCTGCTGGAGTACCCTGGTTTTGGGTTGTAGCTGAGTTGTTTTGTCCACGTTAAGGCCAAGAACAACTCTGAGTTTCCTTGTAGGCTTGAGCTGTGTCTCACCTTTTGTTTGGGGCTATCACCGGTTGACTTTTCCTTCATCATAGAGCTATGAATGAAGTTGTTTTTCTGCGGGTATGCAGTGGTTGTCCCCTTGGAATGTACTGGCTTGGCCAATCTGTTGAAGGCCTGCTAAACCCAGCTGTGTGGGTTTGCTGATTTGGTCCCTTGGCTATGTGTAAGCCTGCTTGTTCCCTTATCCTTGGAGGAATCATGCCCAGCTCGGGGGTGGCAGTGTTTCTAAGAGATTGATGAGCACGCTAGCCTATAGTTGGGTGGAACTTTCCAGTGACGTAGCTGGTTGTGGGCGAGTTCTTCATTGAAAGATAAGTGCTGCTGGTTACTTCATCTCTGCAATTATTCTACTGTTTCATGAATCATGATGAACATGAGAATGCTGGAATTGTATGAATGTATGTGTTTGCTTTTGCTGAATGTTGTTTTGAGGAATTATACATCTGTGTATGCTTGTATGTTTGGCATTCCTGTTATGTATCCTATTTAAGCAATTTAATTTCAGCATTGATTTATCCCTGCTTATGTTCATGGGGCTATTGGCCCGGTTGTATGTGGTGTTCGTCGCATCCTCTTGGCCAGTGTAAAGGTTGGGGACATGAAACTCTCTATTTATATTCTTTAGTTCACTTGAAGTACACTCAATCATGTCATCCTCACTTAAAAATTACTTACTAGAGTCGACATCTCTATGAGTGTCTAATAACCCTAGTGCCCTGAAACTATGGGGACTTTAACAATGACTTGACATGACTTGTTTACATTATTGATCCTCCCGATCGGAACATCGAGGCAAGAAAACATGACTCAAATACATAATAGAAACATCTCAGAATAAACATCAGGTTACAATACATAAGATACATAGATGAATACATTCCAAAGTTACATATACATCAACACTCCCTCTTAACTAGGAAGGTATTCTTCCGACACAATTTTCAGCACTGGTATTCTTCTCTGTATCATCTGGATCATCTTTGTCTTCAAGTCATCTTCATCATCATATCTGGATCATCTCTCGATCTGGATCATCATAGAACATCATCACTGGATCTGGATCATCACTGGCTATCATCACTGGATCTGGATCATCATTCGATTTGGATCATCACTGCTGGATCATCATTACTGGATCTGGATCATCACTGGTGCTATCTCATGATTATTCTTGTCACAGGAAGTTCTACAGAGACAGCCCTTTTTCATGCTGGTTGTAGGCCTAGCCTCCATGTAGGTCTTTTCCAGCACTTACATCTGATCAACACATGATGCGAAGATATATATTGCACTTATATCTGACCTACTCATCAGAAAGGCATGCCCAGTACTTACATCTGACCTACTCATCAGAAAGGCATGTCCAGCACTCACATCTGACCTACTCGTCAGAAATGCCTAGCACTTACATCTGATCAACACATGATGGGAAGAATGGCTCAACATTTCTATCTGATCAACACATGATGAAAAGATAGATACTGCACTTACATCTAATCAACACATGATACGAATAATGGCACTGAACTTACATATGATCAACACATGATGCGAAGAATGGCATAGCACTTACATCTGATCAACACATGATGCGAAGAATGGCTCAGCACTTATATCTTATCAACACATGATGCAAAGAATGGCTCTGCACTTACATCCATCCAGGCGGGAACGCATCTTGCTCACAATGATGGAAGGGTTTGCACTCACATCTGATCCTACGAGAACACATCCCAGTAGTCATATCAGAATGGCCCCCAGTCCTTGACTGAGCTACCTGGTAATTGAATAAGCGCCTCCATTCTCCTAGAGAATGGCAGTTTCCCTTATATCCGACCTGCTCGTCAGAATGGCCAACACTCACATCTAACATGGAAGGAACTTAATCCTTTAGCCATGAAATAATGGTTCAGCACTTACATATGATCAAGTGGGAACACATCCCTCTATCACATTAGAATGGATACTCAGTTCTTACACTGATTGTTCCTCGTAACTGACCAGGTTGCTCCATTCCTAGAATGGCAATTTCCCTTACATCTGCCCTACTCGACAGAATGGCCAGCACTCATATCTTACATGGAAGGGAGCAACCCTATCACCATGACAGAATGGCTCAGCCCTTACATTTGACCTTGGAAGGAACCAATCCTCTCACCATGTCAGAATGGCTATGGGTCTCATCACTTTCTTTTGGAGGGAACCTCGATCTGGAGAACACCAAGTCTCTCCCTGATGTACTCGAACTTCAACCTAGCCAATGGCTTCATCAATACATCAGCTATTTGTTCCTCCGTCGCAACATACTGGAGCTTCACTGCTCCTCTTCGCGCCATATCCCTGATATAGTGATACTTGATCTCGATGTGCTTCGACTTGTCATGGAACACTGGATTCTCTGACAACTTCATGCAACTCTGGTTGTCACAACGTATACAAGTAGCATCCAACTAGAGATCAAATATATCAGATAGTAGCTTCCGTAACCATACTACCTCACAACTAGCTAAACAAGCTACGACATACTCTGCTTCAGCTGTACTCAGTGCCACAAAGGATTGCTTCCTGCTAAACCAAGAGATCACACCTGATCCCATACTGAAGAAACATCCTGAAGTGCTCTTCCTGTCGATTGCATTGCTTGCCCAATCTGAATCGACATAACCTTCTAGGTTAATATTTTGATTTGCATCGTACTTAAGCCCATAATCAACTGTACCCTTTAGGTACCTTAGAATATGCTTTGCAGTAGTCAAGTGAACACTTCTCGGATCTGTCAAGTACTGGCTCAAGGTGTTCACAGCAAAGCAAATATCTGGTCTCGTGTTCGTCAAGTACATCAATGACTCAATCATATGATGATACATCGTAGCATCAACCGACTCTGATGAAGCATCACTCAATAGCTTCAGGTTCGATGCCATAGGTGTGGCCATAGCTTTGCAGTCCATCATCCTAAACCTATTCAGGATCTCTACTGTATACTTCCCTTTTCCAAGGAAGATTCCATCTGTACTCTGCCACACCTCCATACCTAGAAATTAATGCATCATCCCCATGTCCTTCATTTCGAACTTAGCAGCAAGCTTTCTCTTTCTATTAGCAATCAACCCATCTGTACTTGTCACAAATAGATCATCTACATACAGTAGGAGCATCACTGGGTTGCCATCTTCAACCTTGTAGTAAAGGTTGGAATCTGCTTTACTCTTGGTAAAGCCCAAACCGGATAGAAAGCTATCAATTCTGCCGTACCAGGTCCTGGGTGCCTATTTGAAACCATACAGGGCTTTCTTCAATTTGCATACATGAGACTCTCTGTCATGTGTCTCAAAACCGAGTGGTTGTTCTACATACACTTCCTCTTCTACTACACCATTCAAGAACGCAGTCTTGACATCCATCTAGTGTATCTTCCATTTCATCACTGTAGCCAGAGCAAGTACTGATCTAATGGAAGTGTATCTGGCTACAGGTGCAAAGGTCTCTTCATAGTCCACTCCCTCTTTTTGAGAGAATCCTCGAGCTAGAAATCTTGCCTTATACTTTTCAATGCTTCTGTCTGCAGCATGCTTGATCTTGTAGATCCATTTGGAAGTTACAATTGAATTCCCTTTTGGTCTTGGGACAACATCCCAAACATCATTCTTGATGATCGATTGATATTCTTTGATCATAGCATCCTTCCATTCTTTCTGTTCTACTGCTTCTACATAACTGGAAGGTTCTTTATCAATGAAATCACATAGTAAAGCTACATACCCAGAATTAGATCTAGTCCTCTTTCTTTCTCTGTGATTCTCTTTTGGAGCCCCATATCTTTCTGCACCTTGGATAAGTTCATGTACCCAAGCAGGTTTCCTCTTATGAGGATTCTTCTCCGGAGATGGATCTACAAGTCTTGTGGTTCCTCGAATTCTCGATCTTCTTTTTGAGCTTCTTCGTCCATGATTGTATCATGAATCCCAGGTACTTCTGCTTCTACTTCTTCAGGTTCTTGAGCAGGTCTCTTTCTAGATTTGTTGCAAGCTGTTCCTTCATCAAATGTCACATCCTTGCTGATGTCAATCTTCTTGTATCCTGGGAAGTAGATTCTGTAAGCCTTCGAGCTTTCATAGTATCCCACAAATATTCCCTTCTTTCCTGAAGGATCTAATTTTGTTCTTTTCTCTTTTGGAATGTGTATGTACATAGGACAGCCGAATATTCTGAGATGGCTGACTTTTGGTTTCTTCCTGGAGAGGACTTCTTCAGGACTCTTGTTCTCAAGTACTCTATGTGGAGTACGGTTCTATACATACACCGCTGTTCTGGCAGCTTCTGCCCAAAGATGCATAGGCAGATCTTGATCATGAAGCATTTCTCTTCCAGCTTCCATGATGGTTCTTTTCTTCCTTTCTACAATTCCATTCTGTTGTGTATTATAAGGAGTATACAACTCCCTCTTAATCCCTGATTCTTTACATAGCTCTTTGAATTCATTCGAAGTGAATTCTCCACCATTATCTAATCGAATGGTCTTGATCTTCTTTTCAGTATGGTTTTTTATCAAGTCTTTGAATTCTTTGAACTTACTGAATACTTAATCTTTGTTTTTCATAAAGTAAATCCATGTCTTTCTAGAAAAACCATCAATAAAAGAAACATAGTATGCATACCCGCTTAGTGAGTTTGATGACATAGGACCGCATACATCGGAGTGTATGATTTCTAGAATACCTTTGGATTTTCTTTCGCTACTGGGAAATGTCTTCTTTGTATTCTTCCCTTTCGCACATCCTTTGCAAACTCCATCATGTTTTGCTTGGAATTATGGAAGACCTTCAACAGCTTTGCTTGCAATAGGTAGTGCTCTGTAATACACATGTGCAAGCCTTCTATGCCAAAGTTCATTTGGCTCTACCATGTCATGGATCAAGGCTTGTTCTGGATGGCCCTTCAATTTGTACAAGCCTCCTTCTTGTTCTCCAATCACTACCACATCATCGATAGTCTTTCCTTTTGGCCACATGATGACTTGACCATCTATGAAAGAAACCCACATTCCTTTTGCATCTAATGCTGAAATGGATAGAAGGTTCTTCTTGAGTCCTGGAACAAACAATACTTCTTTCATTGTTAGAGACTTACCAGAGTCTAGCTTGTATGAAGATTCCCAACTACCTTTTATTGGATATTGGTAGTCATCTCCTAGTTTCACCTTGTGAGGTTATTCATGTTCTGATAGTCTTACAAAGGATTCCTTGAATCCCATCATATGTTTGGAAGCCCCACTGTCTATAAGCCAATCATCACTTCCATGAGTAATGTTACCTATGAGAGCAGAGATTAGAACATATTCATCCTCGCTTGAAGAATCTTTACTTTCATATCTGGATCTCTTCTTGGATGGTTCATCATCCTCTACAGCATGAGCATGATGTCTTCTTTTGTTCCCCTTATTCTTATAAGAGTGGCTCATGTTCTTAGGACAATCTTTTACAAAGTTTCCTATCTCATTACATGTATAACATCTTAATTTTGAAATGTCTCTTCTAGGATGAGAATCCTTACCTTTGGAGTAATGAGGTCTTCTTCTACTTTTCTTGGAGTGGGTTGTGAGGGCTTGGTCTTCACTTCCCATATTCTCTTCTCGAGCTGCTATCCGTGCTTCTTCTTGAGAACATTCTTCCCATAGTCTACTGAATTTGACTAACTTCTTTCTAGCACAGATTCCTTGGATAAAAGAATCCCATGACCTAGGAAGGCCATTCAAGGTAGTAATCACAATCTTTGCATTTTCCACTTCTTCATCAGCAGCTTCTAATTGTTCCTTGATCTGAGAAACCATTGTGAAGTCAGATTGGATAGTTTCTGCATTCTAGATCTTCACATTCTTTAGTTGGTTCCTCAAGGTCGTCTTCTGATTGATGTTCTTTCCTTCAAACAATTTGGTTAGGGTATCAAACATAGATTTAGGTGTCTTGAGAGAGGACACCTGTGGGATAAGGTGATCCTTAATAGAATTAGCAATGATCCTCTTTTCCATAACCATCTTCTTCTTATGTAAGGCTTTTTCCTCATCTCCCTTTGGAACTGGAACCTCCTCCTGAATGTAGGAGTCTAATTCATTCTCTTCCAGGACAAGGGGGATCCTATACTTCCAAGCTCAGAAGTTTTCATCTCCCTCAAGCTTTTCATCAAGCTTGGTATGATGAGACATCTTTAAATGAGAACCTCAAATGGAAATACAAAATATTTTAGATCTTACCAGGTTCAAGATGTCGGATCTTAAACTTGAGCTGAAATCTTGTAGAGCTAGTTTAGGAGCAAACTATGGTTTTGCTTTTCTGGAGTTCTGTCCACCCAAATGCCTTGAAACTTGTCCCTAACTTTGATTTAGGGGAGGAGATCAATCCAGGCCTGGGCTCACTGAAAAATTCCTCTTCTGTAAAAATCCCTAATTTCTGACCCTAGTGACAGGTCCAAAACTGAAAATCCTCAGAATTGGATTTTGTTTCGACAGAAAGATGTGCCCTAAGGAGGAGAGTTGTTCCACCTTACTTTTTCTGAAAATCTATCGAGGAAGGTCCACAAACTAGGAATACCTAGTTCCCACAGCTGCACAGTGTCTTCTTCTCAGGTTAGCTCTGATTCCATGTTAGTTTTTTAACATATAAGCTAGCATTATGATCTTAGGATATTTTCACTAAGAGAATAACAAGCACATCAATAAAACATAAGCACATCACTAGAGACAAGAGACACAAAGATTTTTCCTCAGGGAAACCATAAAGGAGAAAACCCCGCAACTTCCTTAGAGATAGAATCAGCACCAAAACAGTAAGAGATCTTCCAAAAGCAGTAGTCTTCTTCTTCTGTCTAGTCCTAGTATATTTCCTTCCTCGCTAATGCGCCACACTTGAGTGAGTGAATGATGTGTGTGATAAATAGAGAGTCTCACTCTCTATTTATATTCCTTCGTTCACTTGAAGTACACTCAATCATGTCGGCCTCACATAACAATTAATTACTAGAGCCGACATCTCTATGAGTGTCTAATAACCCTAGTGCCCCAAAACTATGGGGACTTTAACAATGACTTGACATGACTTGTTTACATTATTGATCCTCCCGATCGGAACATCGGGGAAAGACAACATGACTCAAATACATAATAGAAACATCCTGAAATAAACATCGGGTTACAATACATAATATACATAGATGAATACATTCCGAAGTTACATATACATCAACACTTCTAAGGTAAGGTTTCCTATCTGGTGTATGAGATCTAGATCAATTCTCCTTTTTCCTTCCAGGAAATGTTTCTTCAAGAATTTACTTGAGAGAAAACAGGCATAAAATTGACTCCTCTAATGATAGATCAAAACCCCAAGCCTTTCTTTAAATTGACTCTTTATGGACATACTTTTTAGTTAAAGGGACAATTAAATCAAGAAAACTTGGTTTCTTGATTTATCCCTTTTCAGTTACTTTGGGTAATTATTAATATTTTCACTTAGGAACTTTCTACTAGTTCATAGTTGAAATTTGATAGACATTATACTATTTAATAATCTTTCATAATAAATAATAATTGATGGATCCCTTCTTCTTTCTTTCATTTATTTATAATATTAATATATTTAATTTTTTATACATTACATGTATAAAGTACATAATAACATAACACTTTATTAACATTTGTCTCTGGGCATCATATACCATGACCCGTAGACTTAATGATAGTTCCTCATTAAGGTTAAGTAGGTAGATGGTTTAGGTATACTAGGATAGGTAACTCTAAACATCCTTGCATGTTGGATTTCTCTCGTATAACGTGGTAGTTCTTCAGTACTTTGATGAGAATAAATAAATTCAAAATTTCATTTAATCACTTATAAATAAGTATGATGAGATCAATATTTTTCTGGATTTGTTTTCACTTGGAAGTTATTAAATTATTTTTAGTAACCCCTAGTGCTTACCAGAGCCCATACTCAATGCCTATAGCAGGGAATTACAAACATAGTGCGTTTCCAAAGCTTTCGATCAACACTAAATGCTAGGATGTATTTGTACAATACACCTAGGGATACAATGGCCAAGAATCTGATGATCTAGAGCTTATGCTCAACATCAACATGCAAGGTTCTAGGGCTTATGCCCAACACATCCAATTATCTTTTCATTTGTTCCAAGGCTTCTCGCTCAATTCATCAATCACTTAAGTGTTCCTCGCTCAACACAAAACATCTCGTCGATCATGTGCTTTAGGTTCCACACCCAATGCCAACAAGCATATAAATATATCATCAATAATTGGCTGATTCCCAATATATATAAAAAATCACCATGTTCATATGCAATGGGGTCTTTGACCCAATATAAAATAAAAAATCAAGATAATCATCATAATCAATAGGCACATGCCTATAAGTGTTGGGTCCAAAATTTGGGATATTACTGAAAGAAAATTACGGGATCCCATTCTATTGTATGCATTCTTATAAACATCATGACTACATAATATATATCATCAAATTACATAACAACATAATAAAAATTTACATCAAAGAGGTGCCTCATAAAAAAAATCATGAAAGTGCTTATACCTCCATGTAAGTAGACCATCATTTTCCAAGTGCATACAAGCTTTAAGTGACCAATCAAATATGCTCCAATGTCATAGGTGAGGATCCCATGTCCCATAATGATGCTTCAAAGATATATAATGTTCATTAATATTATCAGCCATGTGTTCTTTCATCCAAGGAGTGAATGAATAACCACCACCAAAATATGAACCAAATAATGAGCAAAAACAAACAAGGAAACTTCAAATGACTCAAAGAAGTCTCACCCATAAAGAGAATCATAAAGATATAATAGAGTATGTTGCTATCAACAAAAATTTTCTTCAATCATAAATCTATTCACCTGATTTTTGGATGAATTTTCCCCAACATAACATGAACCAAGTGCTCAGCAAGAAAAACCATGAATCTTCAAGTGACTCAAATGGATATCATAGGTGCATCATCATAAAGTAAAAAAGGAGGATGCTGAAAATGTGTATAAGAGTGTGCACCAACCATGCCATCATAAAAAGTAAATCTAGAAGTTCAATACTCATCATGTGGAACCATAAAAAGGAACCCTTTCACCCATACTTCATTGAGACTAATGATACAAAACATGGAATTGTAGGATGTAGGAGAATGAAGTAACTCACCCAAGTGATCAAAACGTGCAGACGTTTCATCATGGGAAGGATCCATATGAGTAGTATCATTCAGCTCCTTCAAAAGTGTGAAACCTTTGTCATAGAATGGTTTTAATGTAGAGGAATCATGCCCTTCTTTAAAATTTGCATAACCTTCATCAAGAGACAATTCAAGTTCCTCTTCCACCACATCAAGTGTTTGGATATCTTCAATATATTTTTCAAACACATAAATCACATTCAAGTTTTCACATTTCTTATGATCCACCATGTCATGAGAATCCTCCAAACAATCTACCATTTGACAATTTGAAACATAGGAGGAAAAACAAGCATCTTGCAACTTTTGAAGAAGTTGCTCATTTTAAATTGTGATCTTATTAATAACTTCATTATTCTTCAAGTAGGATTTGTGTAACCATTCACTAAGCACAATGAAGTGTTTTATATAAAAAAACAAACACATTAAATTACCTTTGGGGTTGCACATTTCTCTTTGAATATTCTCCATGTCTTCAAGGAACGATGGATCCTTCAAGGAAGTATCTCTCCAACAACAATTTGATACCCATGCTTTAGTGTGATGGAGTATTCTAAGGGAATATTGGATGTTCTTTTCATTCATATTTAATGTACCTTTAAGAAAATTAGGCTCTTTGAAATGAGCCTCCTCATCTTCTTCCTTCTTGCTTGGACAAACTTCATGAAGCTCAAGTGGTGATTGGGAAGTTGATCGTGTTTCTTATTCAACTGCTACAAGGTATTCATTTTCATATTTAATGGAATTTTTTATTGAAGAAACACTTTCAAAAGTGATATCTATGTCACCAACATATATGTGTGAGCACCCATCAATAGGTACTCCTTCATAGTTCAAGCATCCATCATTAGATTCTCTTTGTTTCATTTCTAAGGTAGAACGTGTACCAAAATTATATTCAATATTTTCCATAGAAAATTCTTCATAATCATTTGATGATTCATATTCTTTAGATTCACCTAGAACTTAATTTTGATCATCTTCATGTACTACTTCTTCTACTTCACCTGTTTCAGAACTAGGTGGTTCATGGGTCTCCTACTTTTGCTCCTTCAAGCAAGCTGATCCATTCTCCCCCTTGGTTTTCTTAAAATAAATATATTTTTTCCAACCTTGGATAGCCAAAAATTCTAATCCATTCATAATATTATTTTTCATGTCTTCAAATATAGGTTCCATAATTTTTATTAGCTCCTCACCATGATATCTGGTTCCCTTTTCATCCTTAGTCATAATTTCCTCTTCAACAAAAGAACTTTTGGGTTTTAATATATACTAGTGGTAACTGAATTATTTTACTCATAAATATCAGGGCACATCAGGTTCCAATATTATTCTCTGACACCACTTTAATTTCCCTTTTTGTAATTTTATTAAATGACCAATTTTCCCACTTTTTTCCCAATTTCGACTTGAACTAGTTTTGATGTCTAGACCTCCAAAATCACCCAAATTCTCCCAATTTTTATCATAAGGTACATGAATGATATTATAACTCAAATAATAAGTTCATCGAATTTTTATGACCACGCAATCACTTATTCAAACTGGTTTAATGTTTTCTTCAAAGTAGGAGTCTTTATTAGCAAATTGGGGCTCCAATTTCCCCTTGGTAATTTCCGGAAATGTCTTCTCAAATGATCCCAAAGTCACTAGAATTTATGAAAATAGGAAGGGGATGTGTGGGGGACATTTTTAAGGTATCATATGCACCATGTTTTATTTTATACATGTTTTTATGACTCTCTCCGAAACAGCTCCCAAATCACAACTTCGACCCTTGGGGAAAAGCCACCAAATATTCTCCCAATGCAATTAAAATCAATAAAATGGATTCCGATGCTGAAGTATTAAACACCAAAAATGTAATAAAAATTAATTATAGTCCATTAATCATACATTTATCATATATACATTCTTATATTCTAAATAATCAGCATTATCATAGCATACATCAATGTAGTGGGGAAATGGTCATTGTTTACTCATTAATAATCACTTTTCCTTACAAACATTTGATATTTTGACCTGATACTTTTTTATAATCAATAAAATAACATATTTATATTATTACAATAATTAATTTACAATGAAAATCTATCCCAATTCTAAATCATTAGCATTACAATGGTGCAAAACAAGATAGTGGGGAAATGATACTTTTTCTTCATTGTTTAACATTTTTATACGAAATATTTTGGAATTTAGACCTGAGAGTCTTATGAACTTAAAACAAAAATAATTTAAATAATAAAATAAAATCATGGTCAAAATATTCCCCAAATATATCAATAGTTCACCCAAAGCGCAATCCCTCCATGAGCAAGAATATGCAATAAAAACTTGATATGGTTGACTTAAAGTGCTGCAATAGAAGGAACCATAAGATTCCCTGTAGATTAAAAATAAAAATATAACTACATTAAATCTCTATGAAATACCTTAGTTTCCTCTCCAAACACCAACTTGGATGGGAATTTTTCACCCTCGAAATTGGCCAAGGCAATAAAACTAGTCATCCACTAGCTCTCACAATTCACAAATGACAATTTATCAAATGAAAAAAAAATAATTCTATTGGTTTATTCATGTATTTTATAAAAATAATTATCCTTCTAAGGTTACCAATCCATCCAGAAACTCAATCCAATTTGAATTTGGGCGTGGGATCAAGAATTTCCATGTGTCCTCCCTTTCCAAGCCTTCCATCTCCTCCAAATTTGAGAAGGAACCCATTGAGCTTACCCAATGCACATGAGAGACATTTTGCATGCTCTATTTCGACCTGACATGTCATATATTTCATATTTCAGCTTTTGTATCTTATTTGTTTTATAAGTGTCATAGCATCTTCATCATTGTTGTCATAGAGCTATGGAATCTAGTCCAAGTGTCTCACTAGATACAAAATGCCTCTTCCTCTTCCATGGGATTTACTCTTCCACTCCAATTCAGCCTGAATTGATTCATGCCAAGTATATTGACCTTCCAACTTATCCCAAGACCCTTTCTATTCCTATGGAATCGAAATGAAAAGAGGAGGATGCCATGTGGCATAGAAAATCTAGCTTGTGTGGGTCCCACATTCTTCATGTGTCTTTATTACCGATTTCCACTTTGAATTTCCCTTATATTTAGTTATTTAGCTCATTTATTAAATATTTATGCCATTCTAATGTTAAAAATTTTCCCCCTTATTCCAAATCCCAAGTCTTCGACCCCGAACCTAGGAAACTAGTAATTTTCCTCCTTGCAATGATTTCACCCTTAGGATCAATTTGACAAACTCTCATGAATATGAAAAATGTGATTGCATCCATTGTGACCCAATTCAAAATTTGGGACATGATATTTATGCACTGTTTCTATATAGAGAACTTGTACGAACTTTTACATGCCACTATTTCAACTTCTGGGTATGAAATGTGCATCACATAAACTAAATTTTGTTCCCTATCTAAAAAATATTACTAAATGCAATTTAGATATTCCTAGCCCAAGATATAGAATTTCTCCCCAATTCACTTGTTTAACAATAAATATTGGAAGAGTATATAACCATGTTTTGGAGGCATCATATCTCATAAAGTATAGTGAATATGACGTTGAAAATTTCACACAAGATACATCAACATTTCTTATTCGGTCTATCCATGTTTTAGATGTCGATCCTTCATCAAGGTCAAGTTGTTGTGAAAAATTCAATATGAAAAAATATTCCTTATAGGTTTTTCAACCATGAAACCCTAATATATTATAGTTGAAATTGTAGCAGTATTTCAATTGCACAATACCTTCTTTCAAGGAGGCTCAGATACCATGTTAGATTTTCCACTTTAATTCAAATATATTATATTTTTCATCTAGTGCAATAGTATCACTCAAATATAGAGAAGCACAATACAAAATAAATACAAATATTTTAAACCACAAGGAAGAAAACCCAACAACTTCTTCTATATAGATTTGTCACTTAGTACAATGGTAGACTGAGACAAGAAAACAAAAAGTAATATGTATTTTGTTTATTCTTCTTCTTCACGACTGAAATTTATCTTTCTCGCACTAATAGTGAAATTTCTTGCACTTGTTGTGTATCCAAATGACAGAGGGAGCCTCCCTATTTAAATTCTTCAGTTGTGTGATCTTTTGGTCCTTACGCATGTCACACAGATTCCTTCTCCTAGCGATACTCAAAAATACATTTTATACTTGTTCTCTTGGGGACTATTTCCCCAAATTATAATGGTTTTTTTACCTTGACTCTTACATGACCAGTTACATTAATGCCATCCTCGATTGAAGGGAAAACATCCATTAAAGGAGGTACAATAAAAATACAACCTATTACAATAATAAAATACAAATTATCCAATCAAGAATATTTTACGAAGTTACAACATCAAGAACATAAATTTTGTGGCTAAGCATAAAGGTATGGAAAATCACAAATGCAATGGAATCACTGTAAAAAAAAATTGTCGTTATGCACCTAAATGTAGAAAGAAGCAATTTGATATGAATAGGAAGAATGCAATATTTTTAAAAGAAAATCACTCTTAAAATAGATAGAGAATGGTTATTACTTGTAATTATGCACAAGAATGTTCAAAAAAATTATGGTTTTTAGACAATGTTTGTAGTAATCACATTAGTGGAAGAAAGTATATCTTTGTCAACAAAGATGAATATGTTTAGTGAGAAGTGAAATTAAGAGATGATAAAAAAGTAGCTTTCATAGGTAGAGATAACATAAACTTTATAACTAATCAAGGAGAAAATAACCTCATTCCAATTGTGTATTGTGTCTATAATCTTTAAGATGATCTAACTATCATTGGGAAACTAGAAAAAATGGGGTATAAATTCTATTGTGAAAATAATGGATGTGATATTCTTGATACACATGAAAATCTAATTCCAAAAGTCCAAATGACACAATGGAAGATGTTTCATTTAATGTTGTAAAATGTTTTGTCTATTTCTTCCCAAACATTCCTCAAATAAAATTCATGGCTATGTCACCTAACATTTGGCTAATTTGGTTTGAGTGGTCTAAATTTGTTGAGTATAAAAAAAAAGTGGTGAATTGTTTGTCATTGATTGAGTAACCAAATAAAGTTTGTATATTTTGTATTCTCGATAGGAAGCATACATAATCATTTCTTGTTGGGAATTCATATAGATCAAGAGAGGTAGTTGAAATTGTAAATTCATATTTTTGTGGGTATATGTAGATTCCTTTCATTTTTAATAGCTTGTATTTCATAACTTTGATATATGATTATTCTAGGAAAATTCGGGTATATTTTTTGAAACACGAATCAAAATATTTTAAATTTTTTAAGAGTTTAGAGTCATGATTGAGAAGTAAAGTGGGAATTACATTAAAACTCTAAGAATATATATAGGTGGAGAATTTTTCAAATGATTACTTCAATTGATGCAAAGAAAATGGGATTAAAAGGAAATTTACAACTATCTATACAGCACATCAACACGGTATTGCATAAATAAAAAATAGAACAATCATGCAAAAAAATGGAATCATGATGAAAGCTAAACATCTAAAAAATGAGTACTAGGATAAAGTTGTACCTTACGTAGTAAAAATTTTGAAACCTTCCCTAAAAAAGAGTGTGAAAGATAAACTAGCACAAGAAGCATAGAGTAATAAGAAACAAATTGTTTCTCATTTGAGATTTTTTTGGTTGCATTCCATATCTACATGTTCGTGATAAAGACAAAATATGTATTTTTTAGGGATGTAGTGAGGAATCAAAAGAATACAGATTGTAAAGTCCTGTCACAAAAGAGACGATAATTAGTAGATATTTCAAGTTTCTTGATTATGAAGAATGGATTTGGAGTAAAAATATACATCGACAACAACAATTTGAGATGAAATATTTTGGTGAAGATCATGCTTCCATGAAATATCCATACAATAAGAGTTCCAATTTATATACTGCAATATCAATACCTCTATATTTTTCAAAATCTCAATGAACACCTTTATATCATTGAAGTGATAGATCAGGGTGAGATATGCAGACAATAAGTCTCAAGGAATTATATGAGGTAACTCAAGATAATGATGATGATTATTTAATTTATGTTTTTCTTATTATTTTATATTGTTGGTCCAATATGTTTTGAACATGAAATTATGTATGAAGGTTGTCCAAAGGACATGGATGGATAAATTAAATCCATATCGAAAAAACAAACATGGAAATTAGTGAATATTCCACAAGGAAAACATGAAATAGGTGTAAAATTGGTCTATAAGATCAATTTTAATGTTAATGTAAATGTTGTGAAGCATACATAAAGTCTAATTGCATGGTTTTTCACTATAACCCAAGATTGGTTACAATCAGACTTTTGTTGCACTATCTATACTAGATACAATGAGATTGGTTTTAGCAATAGCATAGATCATAAATTAAAATTTATCAGGTGAACATCAAATAAACACTTTTTAAAAAGGATATTTCACAAAAAATTATATGTGCAACAACCACCATGTTACTACACCTTGGGTCATGAGCATGAAGTTTACAAATTGAAAAAATATGTATATGGTCTCAAACAAACTCGAGCTTGGCACAACCTCATTGATTCATACTTATTGAACCATGGTTTAAGAGATGAAGTAGTTATCTAACTCTTTAAATAAAGGTGAATAATTAAGGTAAGGTCTTAATTATATGCCTATATGTTGATGATCTCATGTTTATATGAAAATTTTCAATTGTGTTTTTTTTTAATTAGGGGAATTGGCAATCAGGGACACGGCTGGAATTCACCTGAAATAAGGTCCATGGATCCAATATCGCTACCACTATATCCATGGGTGCATCAACAAGACCTGTGCAACCTTCAATTTACAACCATTTACAACATTTCCACTTTAACACTTGCTTTCCACCCCACACAGGATTTAATTGAGCTCTTTAAATAAACAATGAAAAATTAATTTTAGATGAAAGACAATCACCTTAATGAAAAAAATAGGTATAAAAGTAAATCAAACAAGTGAAGGAAATTATTTTGGTAAAAAAATATTTAAATGATGTTTTGAAGAGGTTCAATATGTTGAAAACCAAGCGAACATATACGTCTAAGGAAACACAACCAAAATTGAGCAAAGAAGACATTGGAACAAATGTAGATCCATCTTTGTTGAAGAGATTAGTATGAAGCTTGATGTATTTGACATTAACAAGGATTGACAGTATGCATGTAGTATGTGATCGGGTGTACACATATGGTTCCACTTTTTATTGCCATTCTATAAATAAAAAACACATGTCCAAAAAGGAAATCTATAACGCATATGTGTTATAAATGGTTTGGTTCTAGAAACCTGAGCCTAAAACTAAAGTAAACGCTAGTTACACTATATTGCGAGTGCAATATATCACACTTTGATTTTGTAAGAGTTACAAATTGTAAATGTGATATATCTCAAGTGTGATTTATGGAAAGAGTGATTTGTAAAACTAAAAAAGAAATTAAAACACAAGCCCACAACCTTTATTTTTTTATTTTTCATTTCAGGCTACGAGGAATGCAAGGGAGATATATTGGGAGAGAAATTTAGCTCGCAAGAGATATGGAAGGCTCATTCTGAGGAGGGATATTGACAAGGTGGAATGCAGTAGAAGGTAAGAATTGCTTCGAATTTTTGCTTTTATTTGTTAATTTGATAAATTTTTAATTAAAACAAATAATGAAATATTAATTCATTCTATAATTTGTTGTTTTTTATATTAACATATAACAGTAATAATCAAACCACCAATAAAACAAACCCAATGCCAATCCCAAATCCAGACACTAAACACATGGAGGAAAAATACATTAGCAATTCATAAATTCTTGCTCGTTTGGGTGAATTGAGATGCCTTAGTTCAATTTTTAGAGCGGGACCACATAAGACGCTCATTGGGTTAGGCACTAGATAAAGTAACCAATAAAATTTCCAATTCCCAAGGAGCAATGTAGAACATTAAATCCTACAAGGATTCCTAGAGGAGATACTATTCCACTGGGTTGGAATACAAATATGTAAAAAAAATAAAGATAACAAATGACCAACTTTTTTAGTATTTCAGGACCCTATCACTAGATTGGTTCCTCCCACTAGTGCACCACACATTTCTATAGACTAGTGCGTAGAACAAGATATTAAAGCAACCTGGATGGATCAATGGTACATGGTATTCAATGAATACCCTTATGGAAATAGACACGTCCCATTCTATTTCCTGAGGAAATTGTATTCCTAGTTTATATTTGGTAAACACGTAAATTACTTTGATATTTTAGAGTTGCATGAGGTAGGACATGAGATGCCCCAAGATAGTAAATTGGTTAGAAATTATCCAAACCATATGCGATGAAATCCATGCACACCAAACACCCCTTGATTATATCCTTCTGCAAGTCTCGTGATTGATGACACATAGAAGGCATTATTCCATTTGGCAGATACAATGCTTCAACATGGGATTGATTTCAAGGGAAATGTAGGCCAAGGGGCTGGAACATCTGAGACTAGATAGTCTATCTATGGATATACCATAACACACAGAAGATCAATTTAGGTCTCGAGACCCTAACAAATCTAGAAATCATACTGGACATGCAGAGGGTTCAAAGCGTCATGTGATGCCATATCCTTACAGAGTTTGTGGAAACATATTCTATGGGCCTTCTTTAGAGTTTTGTGATGATGCGTTCCTCCAATATGTAAGTCAAAATTGTTCTTCACATAGTCTATTATTTTTTATATCATAATTTTCAATTATTTCATAAATGATTTCTATTTTAATCAATTGACAATTTACGTGAACACATTTACATTTGGTGTTTAATAACACCCTAGATTCGCATACTCTTTTTGTTGATGGCAATGATAATGAGCAACAGTGGTCAATGCTGCATATGATTTTGGTGCTTGACTGTTACTTGTAAGAAATATATTTTTTAATTTATCATCATGATTTACATATTTATAGTAGGTATTGAAACATTTAATACATATTAATATTAATACAATATATTTTATGCAAGTTAGGCATGATGAGTATGTTGCATTTGAGAGAGGTCTCACACGGGTAGAGAAATATTCACAACTATAGGTATGCTTTTAATTATGATTTTAACTATGATTTCCATTATGGTTTTAATTATGTGTTTAATGATTCAACTTATATTCTTTTAATTATTTGAAATTTTCTAATTGTATCTTTATGTTTTTTTACGTAGAAACATATGTATGATACGCTTGCCACTTGAGGATATTTTCTCTTTGGTGCATATGCCCATCCTTTTAGGTCGATGTCAATTGTTTTACCCACTGATGAACCACCTATTCAAGTCCCCTATGTATATGTATATCTCTATTATTTTCTTGGTACCCTATTACAAAATTTATTGTATCTATGTGTCCCCGATTGTCCTTCCATGTACTATACTTTTCTTTGTACATGCAAGTATATTTTTGGTGCATCTATTGATTTGCTGACATTGACATATATTATTTATGCATGTTTCTAGTGAGAGAGTGGTTCTTGAATAGATCCCAATAGGTGTCCCTAGTGACCGACATCCCCCCCCCCCCCCGCAAGTACATGTATGTATCACTTTCTTTAAAGAAGTCACTGTCCCTCCATGTAGTATAGTTTTCTTTGTGCATGAAAGTATATTTTTGGTACACACATTGATTTGCTGACATTGAAATATATTATTTTATGAAGCCTTATATTGAGCGAGTGGTGCTTGAAGAGAACCCAATTGGGGAAACTAGTGACCCACCTCTCCTTGCCCCCATGGTCCATGTATGTCTCTTCTTCTTTGAAAAAGTCATTGTCCATCCATGTAGTATAGTTTTCTTTGTACATGCAAGTATATTTTTGGTTCACCCATTGATTTTATTATATTTAAATCTATTATACTATGAATACTTCGATTGAGTGAGTGGTTCTTGAAGAGCACCCAATTGGGGCAGCCGGTGACCCACCTCTTCCCTCCCATGTACATGTATGTCTCTCTTTCTTTGAAAAAGTCAATGGAGGATGTAGATAAATTTTCAAATATTTACATAATTTCTTAATGTTACAGGGTTGTACATGTATCTAATTTTTGGTACCATTTATTTTATGCACGATGTTAGTGAGGTAGTCACAGTACATGTAGTTACACGATGGACTACCATCACTTACACACGGACAGTAAGTAAAAATGTTATATTGGATTGGAATTTTAACAAATGTACATAGAACTTTGTATTCATTTTTATAGGTTGGTAAACTAAATTACAAATTTTTCTTTGTATGCAATCTTCGGAAATTAGATCTGATCCTCTTATTCAGTGCTGGGGAACACCATCAAGTAGCTAGAAAAAAAAGATAGATTTATCAAAAGCCACTGACAGTGGTAGTGAAAGGGGTGATAAAGAGAATTTATGTATAGGGGGGATAAATAGAATTCATGTATAGGGGGGTTACATACATGTACCATTTTGTTTGTATACAAATAAATGTAAAATATGGTCCATATTTTGTATTATTTCGATGGCATGCCATTTTTTAAAACATTATATGTACATATAACATAAATCAAGGTTCAGATTTGTATATATGGTTGACTTGATATCCGAACATGATATTAATTATATTGTTTTCATATATGCTTAACTATGTATTTAATTAAGTATGTGTTTAATTAAAAGGATACTTAATGTGTGGTTCACCATCATAGCTTTCATCTCATCTCTCATATCTTCCAACCACTTTTTTTTGTCTATATCCACTATGCTTCTTCAAATGTAGTAGGTTCAACTTCAATTTCAAATAATAAGTATTGTATAAGTATCCCATGAACTACACTCCATTCCCACTAAATTATTGACTCTGTTTATGGTGTGGACTGAGTATTTAGCATTTAATTTAATGAAAACATAGGGACCATAATGCCCTTGATCATGATGAAACAAGAATGTCAAAGGAACTTGACCACTTAAACAAAAAAACTCCTCGTGTTTGCTCCTAATAAATAAAAATGAACATACCTTTATGATATTATAGACCTAATCATGCAAAAATTAAGCTGGAAAATAATTTGAAATGATTTGATAAAGGTGTTCTTACTGCCTTAGCATCCTTCGTGCTAAATCTATTCAACATATTTTTAATCTATGTTTCATGTGATAGTTTTAATTAAAGGAAACTAAGAAAAACCCTAGTTTATGAAATCAATGCACAATGTAGTCATTGAGAAATGAAAACATGATGTAGAGCCCCACTAGATGTAGTTGCATGCCAAGAGACCAACAAAGTCGATGGTTCATCTATCAAACCCCCGGTTGCCGATTTATGTCGATTTGAAAGTCGCCTCAAAATGTGGTTAATAGGCAATTGGTGACTTTCAGCTTGAGAGCGAAAAAAAAATAGAGCATGATAATTGGATGTCATTGGCTCCTACAAGCATGTATGGGAATGATCAATATGGGAGCAATACCAATAGTCACATGGTGGAGTTTTTTGTGGAGTTTAAACACCAATGCAACAGTTTCATTTAAGGAAACCGAGCAAAACCCTAGTTTATGAAATCAATACACAATGTAGTCATTGGGACACGCAAACATGGTGGAGAGGCCCCCCTAGATGTATTCGCATGGCAGTAGACCAACTGAGTCGACAGTTCAATGATTCACACTTCAATTATATATTTATGTTGAGTTGAAAGTCACCTACAAATGTGGTTCAGGAACAATTGGTGACTTTTTGTCTAGGAGAGAAAAAACAAACCTAGCAGTATAATTACATGTTGTTGGATCCTGCAAGTGTGTATGGACAAGGCCGTTATGGGAACACAACCAATAGTTGCACGATGGAGGTTTTAGCAGAGTTGATGGACCAATGCAAGAGTTGCAAGATTTCATTCACCGATGTAATTAAATGTGCTTTAATATAAAAAAAATTCATTAAAAGTAAATTGCAACAACTCAAGAGAATTCTATTTTCCAAATTATATTTGGTGGTGTCTAAAGACATGGGTATTTCTTGGAACCTCCAATGTCCCATAGATAGTGTTTGTATCTTGGGAACATGACAAGCTAAACATTAGTAATCTCATCATAAAATAAAGATAACCCAATGAAATTGTGCAAACATTGTTTATAGATAACTCACCTAAGGGTGTAGGATCATTTTTATACTGTTCAGTATCTTATGAATAGTAGGATTTATATGAATTGTATTCATTAATCATAGGTTAGTACATTAAAAACCTTCAAATCCACGCTAGGTGTCACTCAATCTCATGTATCAATCATGTCTATATACTCACAATCATCCCATTCATTGATGCTACAGTAACTACAAAAGGAAAGCCTTTAATATTGTCAAAATTTGTAGGGTTGAGTTTTCTGAGCTTCTAATTGATTGAAACTATCGAGTTCCATGTATTGTGTTCACTCGATGTGTGTTGGATTGGTCAACATTTGCCACCTCCTAGAATATTCTTCGTACTAGTTTTTTACTTGTTGTTTGTTTTCCCATCATAGATATACACCATTTCACTATATATGTAGCATCTCGAAGGTGAGCACCTGTGAACTTCATATCTTCCCTTATAAGGGTATTTTTATGGATGCACCAGCACCATCGTGAACTCCTTTCCCATGATCAATTTTAAAGCAGTTCCATATATGTGGAACCTTGGAATTTATTTACAACAAACACAACCATTGAAATACACATGCATTATGAAACTGTCTAGAAAAAATGTCTGACCAAATCAAATGACGACAAAATGGTATATCCCTAGCTATCACATGATCATAGAACAATTTAAATCAATGTTCCACATAATGGATGTCGGGGTCTAGTCGTGACTTATGTAGAAGTAAATTTCTTTTAATACCACACGTTTCTCTTGATTTCTATGTAGCCCATGTTGATAAGTGATATGGGCCATTATCCTCGTCTGCTTTGAGTGATAGTACTGACTTTGTATTTATTTTTGTGGTTGTAACGTATAATTTTCTGCAAATTCAACCACTGATAGTATTGTTCTAAGAGGGAAGGTGTCTCGGCACATTATGAATTGCTCATCTTGCCACCATGCCATAACAGCATGTGGAATATATTGCTGGATATTTCCATGGAACTCTGAAATAAATTCACATACTTGCACTTGGTGGGAAAAAAATAAACAATGTTATAAAACAACATAAAATATTTACATGAATGTTAATTTATGTTAATAAACAATGTTATAAAATGACATGTAAAAAATATAGTCATTTAAATGAATATTATTCATGTACATTGTCACCTATGAAGTAACCAATTTAATCTTCCTGCTTTCTTTCCCATCATGTAGAAGATATGCCTCATATGGATAGTTCTTCTTCTCGACAATTATAAATACGAATGGTTGATATTCACTCTCATGGATGCAGTCATATCATAATGGCAGCCCACCATATTTGTTGCAAGAACCCTCTACACATTGTTTTAAGTAATATGTATTCCCATCTTTCCTTGGACAGATTATGCTACGGATGAAATATCTAGGTGACATTGATGGTACTGTACTTGAGCAGACATGCACATGGTTAGGATGCAAATATTTGCATATATGTGAAAATGTAAGATAATATATATCAAACTGTATGTGTTACCTACCAAAACACAATGTTTCAGATGGTATTGATTCTAACATACCAAGGCTTGCATTTTTCAAAATATATTTCACCGAGCCTTAGCTCTATGTGGAGAATTTTAAACATCTCAAACAATTGAGTTTGTGTCATGTCAAGATAATTTTTAACACATAGTTCATTATTCATAGAACCCCTATGATTTTTTAACACATCCTTTGTGTTAAAAGAAGTCCTAGTCTTGTCATTCCAAAATGTGTGCACTAGTCCCTTCACTACTTTGGCTAAACTCATGTCTTTACAGGGAAACCTACTACTAAATGCCCATAATATTTCCATTTTTCCCTCTACATCAAGGCTATCTCTTCTTACTAAATAGTTTTTATGTATCTTTGTATGTAAAGGCACAAATTGTGATGTGCATTTATGTAAATGATGTTGTCTTGTGGATCTACTTACAATTGATTCAACCAAGATGCAGCCAGCTACATTACAGTGCCGTGAATGAGTTTTTTACCAATCAATGTGTATGCAGAAATAAGAGATTTGACAATGTGATTACTTGATTTGATATTCTTCAATGTTTTTATCCCTAGATTTCTTCTATTAGTTTCCATACACCTAGATTTAATCAAAGCCAAAAACAAATGGAATTTATCGGCTTCAAATTTTTTGTCAAAATATTGTTTCATTATTTCAGAATAAGAACAAAGGAGAGTACCTTTAGGCACCTTACCTCCCATGGAAGTCAATTCTCTCTCATCCACTTATATGTGATATATTTTTCCATTTGAAATGTTGGAGTGAAGTTTACATCCACAATAGGATGAAAATTTTGATATAAGATTGAACCACGTGGCATGGTTGTTATGGAGCCACATTTGCATCGTTGGAAACATAATGATTGAACTATTCACAAAATTGTATGCTTAATAATGCACCAAGATTTTCATCTTCCCCATAACCAACTTCCATTAATGTTGAATTATCCTCCTCAACATCTATGTGAGGTATCTATTCTTTTTGCCCGAGATGTTGAGCCACAAGTATTTCAGGCAAAGTGTGATGTTCCATACGTTGAAAATTATACTTAAATGTGGGTCATTGGAGAATGTATGGTATTGTCCACTATCAAGTTCCTCCACTTTGACTCTTTCTATGGGGTATCCAACATTGTATTTTCTATCGAATTGTTCTTCTTAACCTATTGAGCGCAAATGAGAATTATTTACTCATCGATTGAATGTCAATGATTTCCTGATTCTTCCCTCTTTTTTTTTCCTTTTTTTTTTCCAGCTTATTCGAGTGTAAGAAACTTCCACGCTGATTTATGACCTCTATTACCTACATTACCAATTGAAATCCACCCAAACTTGTACAATTACTATGGATTATTGTAATAAATGATGAAATGGAAGTTTGAATAGTTCTTTGCTTGTGGGTTTAGAGGAATTATGTCTTTTGATACAGTAAAAATGTCCCATGGCCTACAACCCAACATTTTTTTAATAAAAAAAATATCACATATGCATTATGTATAGAATGGTTTACACCTCATGGTCTCTATGTAAAACATGATTATCATATTGCATATGTTATATAATGCATATGTGATATATCACATATACGATGTAGTGCATAGGTGATAGGAGAAATTAACATTACATTGATTAAGCTAAAAGAGGGGGGAGTCAAAGGATGGAGAGAAAGGTGTAGAGGAAGGGATGGGTTGGGGATAAATATGAAAGGGGAAAAGAAGGGAGGAGAAATATAAGTGGGAGTGGAATAAATATAAGTTGCAGGGAGGGATGGGTGGGGGTAAGAGATATATGGGGGATGGGAGAGGGAGATATATAGGAGGGATGGATGAATGGGTGGAGGAAATATATAGGATAATGGATGGAGGAAATATATAGCATAATGGATGGAGAGACAAATGGAAGGGAGTGGTTAAATACTGAGAGGGGTTAGAGGGAGAGAGTGCTGGATGGAGTCATGGTATACAGAGAGGTATTGTAATATCCCCAAATGATAAACTTTATTTGTAATAATTTTTACAAAGAATATTTAATTTTTTGAATGTGATTGGCAGATTTAGAATATGTCGATCAATCCATGGAGGACAAATATAGCCAAAAAAATTATGGTGATAATAAAAATTTGAATGATAGGGACAACCATGTTGAATGAGGAAATTACACATGCAAGAGTGGGTATGTGGAGAATCAATCTCAGGGAGGTTACACCAAGGATGGGATGCTAGTATGGTGCTAGATCCATCCTGGGGAAAATAAGGATGTAAGGGAAAAATAAATTCCTAGAGGAACTGGTCGTTAGCAGCAAAAGAGATAGAAAAAACAAAAAATATAAATAGAGAAGCATATGCTAGGAGGAAGACACCATAGAGTATGATGGAACAAGGAATACTTACAATTTGAACACTCAGTGTTAGGTGAGTGATTTCCCACATGAGAATTGGACTGGGTTTGATTGTCACCACTCTTGGCTTGTATATTTTAGCTTAGGGGTGATTGAGAACAGAGTGATCCATGCCTAATATATGTTTGAGTGGAAGGTGGTTATTCCCCTATCATTGTGGCTAGCATTGTAAACAAGTTTCATCATTGAGTTTTGTTTCTACAAATCCATTGAGGTTAGGGTATGTTTGTTTACGTTAATGATATGCTTTAATATCTATGAAATGATGAAATAACATCTTATCTTTGTTGGTGTTAATGATTCTTATGAACTAGTGTACTCATATGATGTCGTTTCCATTGAAATATGTGGGCCCTTTAAGCCATCATGCCCAATGAAGTGACTCTCACACCTTGGATATTTAAGTGCATCATCCAATCGGGAGGGGACACATCTTTTACACACCTTTCATATCATGCCCTACAAGTTTTTCCTTGTTCGTGTTAGTTCTCCATGTGAAATGGCTCACAAAAATTGATCTTCTCTGATATCTATCCATGTCAATGATCATGAAGGTTATTTATCCACGACCACCTATGTTTCTCAGTGCTTATCTCAGATGTTAGCTTCATTCAAAGCCAAATGTTTCTCAGCGGTAGATCTATCGAAATTTGACTTGGATCTATTGAAGTTACATGTCCTTTAACCCTTCTGTAATATTCACTGAATTGACCGCTGCAAGGGTCAATTATCTCTACAACTCAAAGCTTATCATTGAAGACCTACAAATTTTAGAGTTAGCTAGAAACTAGGTTTCTGTCGTTTGTTGTGAAAGAATGGCCTGGGTGAATGGGTGTGTATTCTTTTGATCTTGATTTCTTTGGTTATGTAGTGTATTACTGGTATGGTACACATACTATGTTGATCTGTTGCATTGGGTTTTTTCACTCTCCTAGGAGAATTACTCTTGGTCTATTGGGGATGGATTGATTGCTTGGAATCCACCCACTCTACCTTTTAATGCAGTATAAAAGGTAGCTTTCATTGCATTTTTGGAACTAGAGATTGCTACTTTTTCAACTGACTGTGACTTGGTTGGGACGCCCTCTGATGTCTTAAATTTTTCTAAAAATAGTTTCTTGCTTATTGTATGCATTCCCTAGTTTAATCATCCACTGTATTTATTACTCGGTAGGGAGGCTTGAGTTTTTCTTTGGGTTGAACCATCCCATGGTTGGTGAAGTTCATGGATAATAATCATAGTTACGAATGATATTGTTACACTTGTTGTTTTTCCTTGAAAGATTCAACAATGTAGAAATCCCTTATTTACTTATGAATGAGTTGAATGTGTGGAAGCTTGTTGCAGATTTCCCGTAGGGTTTATTGTTGTTAAATGTTCCTATATTTTGCAACTGAATATGCATGAGTTTTCCACTACATTTTCTTAAGTTTATGAAGACCAAAAGTCTGGTTTAAAAATAAAAATGTGGCTAAGTTTAAGTTAAGATGTATTTTCTTGAATTCCAGAATCCACTTGTGAAAGGCGGAAGTCAGAAGTCGGAAAGTGGAAAAGCGAAATACCAAGTAGTCATTTCATGGATCTCTGCATTCCAAATTCAGAAATCAACAACACAAAAAAGGCCAAGGATGAAAGATTGGTTTTTCAATTTCTGAGGCCTACAGTAGAAACAAAAGGTCATAAGGAAAGATCAACGATTGAGATTGAAACTATAAGATTGACGGTGCAAAATACGTCAAGCATAAAAGAGTCGAAGGTTATACAAAAAGGTTGGTTTCCAACTTCTGACCTATGCAATGGAGACGAGGAAGGTGGAAAGTGGTGAGATGAAGGTATCTATTCATTGGTTTTCTAATTTTCAAGTTCCAAAGGAGGAAATGTGGAAAGGTGGAAAGGAGGAAAGGTAGAAGGTGGAAGTATGGATTAATGATTTTGTAGTACACAGTGTAAGGAAGAAAGGAATAAAGTAGAAGGAGGAAGTATGGATGAACAATTCCATCGTGTGTTAAGGTTTTCGAGTTCATAGTTCATAGTGAAAGTAGAAAAGTGGAAGGAAGAAGGCAAAAGTGTGGATGGACGACTCTGTATCATGTTACATTTTTGATGTCCATAGTCCACATTGAAAAGAGAATAGGTTGAATGCAGAAAGAGAAAGTCCGAAAAGTCAGTTTCAATGTGGAGATGAATTTTCTTGTTAAAGAAGTAGATCTAATTACGGAAGGATGATTGTTCTTGCAAATTTCCATGCTGGTTAATTTTTTTTTTAAAGATTGAGGATGAATGTTTATGAAGGTTATCACCATATATTATGTGAAAGGAAATATATTTGCAAATTTTTTTATATGCATTTTTGTCACATTATCTGGTTATGTTACATATGGTATCAGAGTTATAGGTTTCAACCCTGTCTCCTTTTGGGAACATCTAGTTTCGTTGAATTATGGAAATATTTGTTCTAATTATTGTGTTGGAATTTTTAGTATAAATAAAAAATTGTTCTATACAACAAAGCCAAATGAACACCTAGTTCCATTTGAAGCACACTAAATGATAATCATTCTTTTGCTTGGGAAATATCGGTTAATGTACCCTGGATGTATATTAATTGGGTGGATTTGGATCCATGTATTCTAATGGGTGTGTCTTGGTTGATGAGTTTGATTATTGTATTAAAATGGAATCTCTATGCATGTATGGTTATCCTTGGTGGACATTACATGATGGAGATAGGACTAAAATAGGTTAAGATGTTTTGAATTAATGACAAGGTATGCATAAGGGTTGATGGCATTTTGAAGAAGTTCTAAGAGGGGTTATTATTTTTCTAAAAAGTGATAGGTGTTCAGCTAGATGGGAATTGTTGCATATAATTTAGTGATTTTTTTAAAAAAATATCCTTGTTGTAAAGTGAGTACTAATCGTGTAATTGATTAAAGATGACTCAGGTAGTCGTATTCAATATTAAATTCAATTATAATTATCAAGTATGAAGGATGTGGAATGTGGTGCTAACATCCTTCATTAGGAAATATATCCACGGGTGTTGTTAAAGGAAAGTATATCCTTGGGGCTTTGTTAAAGGTAACTTTATAAAGGAATCTTGGAATATATAATACCTTGCTGAAATACAACTAGTGGGAATAATGGGAAAGAAAAGGTATTAATTATAATCCCACCATTGCTATATAAAGTGATCCAGGATCCACATTAAGTTACATCACCACAAGGATGGTGAATCCCTACAAACTTACCAAGATAAAGCATACGAAGCACTGTCTAGATCTATCAGCCATCATGTCTAAAAATATGTAATTGATATTATATGAGGATGGTGAAGATAAAGTAAAATACCATAAGGTAAAATTTGATTTTTTTACATCTAATTATCTTGGTGTTGGATAGCTCAGATGGGAACTCAGAGTATTGTTAACACTTGGTGTGTTTACTTGGACATCCAAAGGAAAACATAAGGGTGCTTACTGTGAAGTAAATATGCAGTGTAAGTCAATTTGTTTCTATGAAGTTAATATGTTTACCTATTAGTGAATATAATGAAAAAGAATCCTGAAATCCTTGTGAATCATGGAATCTAATATTTTTATTCGTGCATATGTTGTTAATATTAACCTTAGTAAAGATGCAATTGTAGGTATACTATGATGATTGGCATGGGATGGTTAGCAAACCATAAAGTAATAATGGATTATTTTGAGGAAACATTTAGTTATGTGGCTGAGGATAAAATTGTTAGGAAGGTAATGGTTTTTAGCAAACATGTTTCTTAAAGGAAGATATCTTCCTTGAAGTTAAAGAAAGGTGTGAAAAATGATGCAAGTTGTATGTAGTGCAAGTCGTGGACCTGCTCCTTAAAGAAGGTCAAACACACGTAAAAGACTACCCATTCTTAAATATATTTATGAATGTGTTTCTAAAAGACATACCAGGACTATCCCGTCAATGAGCACAAGAAAAATATTTGGCCAACGAGCCTAAATTTGCAGGTTTCTAATTAAGGAAACAAGCTAAATCCTGAAGGAAGGTTTAGCACTAGACTTGCATGATGCCCCAAAGGGGGTCCTTCCATATAATTGTAGAGGACCTTAGTTGTTGTATCTTAGCTTCCTTCCTAGAGAAACCATGAAATTGGACTAACTGATATGTAGGGAGTCTCTCTCTATGATAAGTTGACTCTTCTCTTGGCAATATATTTGTATTTTGGGAATTCCATGGACATAAAAGTGTGGCATAGGAATGTTGGGAATGCAATAAATTTTATAGGTCAGATGCATATGCACTAGTAGGCATATTAATAGATAGGGCATAATGTCATTGAATATGTTTTGCATACACACAACAGTGCATAAATGGTAAAAATAGTAGGGTTTTACATGTGCAATGAACCACTACTAATAATTATGGTTTTCTATAATATTATGGTCAATAACAATAATTGAAATACCAAGGGAATGGAAGCATGGATGGAGATGTTGGTGATACCATGCAGGTAGCCAATATCCTTGTGAGGAAAATCTAGGACAATAAATCTATGATTGATGGGTTGGTGTTAGGGCTGTGTAACCTCTGGTAAGAGACGAATCAATCAAGTAAAATATTAAATAAATATAAATTTGCTTAATACTCTGAAATACTAGCATGATGCCGCCATCGATTAAATCCATTGCAATTGAGGTGGACCATAGTAGATAATTGGTAACATCAAGAACATGCTATGTAAGTATGAGACTTTTTAGTTCTGCAAACAATATATCTACAATAGATGGAAATATTGATGCTATAAAAATCCATGATATAAATATTGTGATTTATTACTGATAGAATAACTGCATGTACCAAGACATGGTAATGGAAATCATATCATGAGGTTATTCTATGTAAAAAGTTGGGAAACAAATTTTAATACGGAGGAAGGATGTAATTGGGGTACATAGTTTCCCCCCCGGCCATCTACGCACCAATATGCATCATTGGGGATGCCCAGGCATAAGACATCTAGTTAGTCTTCATTTTGCACACATTCACGCCACGTAAGGGGACTTTCACGAGAGTGGTGGCTTCGTGAAGAGAATAAACCCTAGGTATTATGGTGTTCTAAATGGAAGCGTGTGAGCTTGGTAATACATAGATGCCACTGAGCCCCCAAAAGAGGTGTTAGGATTTGGAACAGAACTACCATGGAGCACCCAAGAAGGTGTTAGGTTTTTTAATACTAGTTGAGTAATATATATACTGGTTGAGGAGACCTGTATGTGAACTTGTAGTTTCATAATGAGATGACCCTCATGTATATATACTTATGTTAGAACTTCTAAAAGAAGGATCCATCCAAGGAGTGCTTCGAGATTTGATGCCAAGGTATCTATGGGTACATACAAGATGCATTCTATGAATGCATGGTTGTGATATAATTATTTCATTGTAATTTCTTTGATAGCTGAAGTGATATAATTAGTAGTAGTTATGAGATCATTTCAGGAACTGCTTTGAATAGAATTGCATGGAAAAAGGTAGTCATGGTTGATGGAATGCTCTGCTTAAAGTACAAAATTGTATGAAATAATTAGTATTGAAAGTATATTTTATTTTCATAAATAAGGTGAAAATACCTTGAAATTTTTTTATAGTACCACGTGTCACAATTTTGATGATCATTGTAATTCCTGTGATGAAAGGATGGTATGCAGGGAGGCTCACAATTTCTTGGAGGATTGGAAGTTTCAAATCATAGGTAGTGTGGCTATGTCCCACAATATAAAAACAAAATATACTGTGAGAAGTATCTCATGACGTTGAAATTTAATTTATGAACAGAACATAGTTGAAAATTTTGTTTTAAAATTCTTATATTCTAGAATTGTGTTAAGACAACGTGTTATGTGTGGATGTCCAAGTTCAGAGCACAAAGTGAAGGAATACGTGTAAGAGATTCGAATTTCTAGAGCCAAACAATCTGAGAATGGCCTCATGATTGTAAAATCCAAGTTCTATAGGAAACAAAATTGTAAATTCATCATTTGATTTGATTATCCATCAGATTGACTATTTGATGTAGGAAACATGTCAGGTAAGAAACTATAGAAAACCAGGTATTTTCTCCTAGAGGAGAAAAATGAAGGAAAAGGACCTTATGTTTGGGAAATTTAATTGATGTATGAAATAGATATGGAAAAAATTTATGATGGAAATTTCCTTATGATCACCTCTCATATTAACTGCATGCTTGTATGTCATATAGTGGAGATGAGGAAAAACACGCCCTTGGGGAAAATGTTTACTATTGAACTAAAAACACCAATCAGTATTCGATTGTTTAGCATATTATTGCCAACTTTTATGTGATTACATAAGAAAGATCTTGTAGGTTTAAATTGGTAATTTTAAATGACAGGAATAGACCTCCTTCTGTAGGACACCCTGGTTACCAAAAGATGATAACATCCCTTAGGAAGAAAATAATTTGGCCCAGATTAAAGGTAGATTTAATTAATCATATATTTAAATGCCTGGAGTGTCAACACATGAAGGTTGAATGTCTATATCTAGCAGGTTATCCTAAGGAAACAGGAGGCATACTTCCCGAAAGAGGTATTCCGACTTCGTGGAGTACCTATTGATTTCTAGAAAATCCTAGGTACTGATAGTAGGGAATATCCCCAATAATTGTTCCCAATTAGATTTCTTACTATTTAGCATGGGGAATATGTCTGGTTAGTGGCCTGTCTATCATAGAATTAAAAGAAAGTTTTAAGTTTGTATTACTGATTGCAGCCTGATCCACCATTTATGTGATTTCTTAAATATTTAAGATGAAATGCAAGTTCCTATACTAAGTGCATGTGATTTCCAAAAAAAAAACCTCATAAGTGAGCCACAAGTGGGGTGCATGGGGTCTTATCTCTCGCATTACATTAATCAATTGCTCCTCAATCACCCAAAGCAGAAATAGCGAAACTATCCTACATATCCCGAGGGGAGCATTGTTTATATCTAATTGAGTAATGTACTGTAATGATGCCAAGGGAATCCTACAGGTATTTCTTCAAATTCTCCATACATAATTACAACAGAAAATATATACAAAGATAGCTATGTTTTGTTAACACATTCATTACTCATCCACATGCACAATATCCTTAACAGAGAGTAAAATTATCCATAAACCATAGAAGCAATTAAACAAGTTAGAATGATCTCACAATTGTATAACATGCTAAAACAAAAATAGTTTATTAAAAAATCCACACAATTCGTTTGGAAACTTGTACAATCCTTCCTCCAGCAAATTTGGGTTCTCTTTATTCATAAAAGAAATATTTTTCATACAGATAACTTCAACATATATATGCTAGACAAAGTCCTTTCTAATATCTATTCTACCCCAAATTATATGTTTTACCAATGCCTCTCGGGCTACCCCTGCCTTTTAGGATTCCTTCACTCTTCGACTTAGAAATTGTGTCTTCTCGTGTATTACACTAGGAAAAATAAAATAAAATATAAATATTACATTGAGTGCCAAATGGAGACAAAATTAAGTCCTAGGTGGGCTCAAATAGTGTCCCAAGGAAATTGCTCCATGCACTAGGTTCTTTAGTGTTAGCTCGATAGTCCACTGGCTCTAACAATCGTGCCATTACTTCATGCTTAGCTAGCTAAGGTTCAATATCTTTCACCTTTGGTGGGGTCAACATTAACAAGTCTTATAAGAGATATTTATGAACATAAGATTGGACAACCTAAATTCTGATTTCTTCCTCATTAATGATCTGGATTGTTTCAATACTTTTCTCATCTATCTGCAATTTGTCCTAGAGATTATTCAAATGTTTCTCTCTTCCTGGAAATTCCCGAACTTCGGTTTTTGTTGAAGCTCAGCATCTATTATTTGTCGTGCGCATTTTCTTGTAAAATTCCTTACATGTTTCCATAATATTTTCAATTGTTGTGTTTAGTCTTACTGCTTCCTTTCTGCTGAGATTTAAGAGTTCCAACTCCATATTCAATCCTTCTATTGTTTTTTTGGGGCATGTGGTTAGGAAAACCTGAATTGGTTTCAATCCAAGTTAGATGGATTTGCAGAAGTTTTGGGACCTCTGATAGCCCTTTCCTAAAATCCGATGAGTTATCTTCTATTTCCTCCAGTCTGGCCTCTATTTGGTTAATATTATATACTTCTTCCACAAGTTTTATATGAACCTAGTGTATTTTACTCTGTATTAAATAGGCTTGACCATGGAAAGGATTAATATTATGTTGTTTTTCATTATAATTGTTAAGTTGTTTCTCTAGTGATCTATTTTGCCTCTCTATTTCCTCTAATATTTTGCTAACTATTTATTTCTATGCTTCCAAATCAAAAGTATTTATTTTAAGATCCTTATTCTCTCCCTCGGTGATAGAATTTAAAAGCACCAAGGCCTTCTTTTCTGATTCCAAAACTTGGTAGGCCTCCTAGAGTCTTTCGAACTATAAAAGAGTTACTTGATGTTTGCTCTTCATCTCTCAGCCTTTTCCTATTTCTTTCATCATAGTATCCTTCAGTCTTACAATCTTTTCCTTATATTGATCTGTAGTTTCTTTAAATCTTTCAACATTATAAGCATTTTCTTGAGTATTTGCGACACTGACCGAGGCCACTAGTAGTGGATCTTCATCGGTACCCTTAATGACATCTCTTTCAGTAACTATGATTACCTCATCTTGGGTACCCAGCTTCAAGTTCTTTTCGAACCTTTGAACAATAGTTTTTCCTCTAGGGTCAAAGAATTCCTTATCCAAGCACACAAATTCATGTTTCTTGGATGGATTAAAGGGTACTAAGCGCAATTTAGCAAAACGGAGGTGAGCTTCTGCAATTGTGTCTCCCGATGTAGAAGGAAGATCTGCTAGGTTGTCCTAGGAGTATCTTGTTATAAATTGTCCCTGTCTTGGTATTCCTGCTCTTCCTCCTCCCTTGTTCTATCAACTGATTCCTTTTACATTATTTTGTATGCTTACTTTTTCCTTTTTCTTCTTCTTTTTTCCTTTGTTCTTCTTCTTCCTTTTTTCATTCGATCTCCTTAGCTAATAATTTCTATGCTTCTTCAAATAATCTTTGAGCCTCCTCTTCCTTCTTCTTGGAATATTCTTCTTTATGTTTTTGCTGTTCAAAGGTGCTACTACTGTAGCCTTTGCCTCCCAAAGTCATGATTTTATTCCTGAGCCATTTGTTCAAAACGGTCAAGTTACATGCATTTTGGTATATCTCCTCATTCTTGTCAAAGTGATGGGAATATTCCAAATGTACCCCTATAGATCCAAGGTACTTTGAAACCTGGTCTGAAGGGTCATTTCTGCGGAAACATTTGGAAACCTGGTCTAAGGTGGGTAGACAGCTTTCTTCATATCAAAAAGGAAGTTCCTGAAACTATCTATGTACAACTATATTACCACTTCTTTATGGATGAAATAATCTATGGCATATCTTGGTAGCAGTGAGGGAGCCTGTGATCCTCCATACATCCTCAAATACAAACTATCCTTGGAGAAAAAATAATCTCCATATTCACCTACCATATCCATTTTTTCTTCAGACATGCAACTGGATTCCTTCAGAAAAATCAGCTCATACAATGGTAGAAGAAAATATTCATAGATGGTCCTATAAAAAAATAAATACTTGTGGTCCCACAGGATTTTATATGTGGAGTACACATGAGTCCTAGTGGGATCCCAATCATAATTTAGGTTTTCGAATTGGTGCGTACATAAGGTATTGTAAATAAAAAAGGATCTCATGTAGAATTCATATTTCCTTCAAGTAAGACCTCCTAACACTGCAACAATGTATGATGATAGGATATCTTCTATGATGTATGCCTAGTTGAAGATCTTGCACTGGTTGCATAATGTATCAATGAGATCCGGCTCACCTTATAGAACCTGCCATTTGCTCGAACGAAGATATGATTTAGCATTAGGGATATGATTTGGTATGGGTGTGTGGAAATTAAGGCAAGCAATAGGTTAATTTTACTCACAACGATTATCAATTGATCATGCAAAATTGCTCACACAAGAGACTGAATATGGAGCTGTAACACTAAATTGTATTAACGAAGTGTACAATAGCCAACCTTGTAATAACATAGGTTTCTAAATAAATAGAATACATCAAGAAATTGAATGCATGAGGAGGCATCCAGATCTAGCATAAAGCAGGCTTACCAAAAATAAGCAAATCCCCCATAGGTGTAAAAAGCTGATCCCAAATCTGTCATGGAGCTCACGAATTGGAAAAAAGGCATAGGCAAGCTAAAGAGTGGTGGAATGGAAGCTCATAGATGCTTTTACATGTATAAAAGAGAGGAGGATGTGTAGGACAAAAAAAAAGTCAACCTCACCTAGTCTAGCTTTTCCTTTTTGCTTTAAAACACTGAAAAAGCAGGCAATAAAGCAGAAAAAGAAGGAGGGCGCCTAGGAGGCCAGGAATAAAGTAGAATTTATTCCTTTAGCTCTCCAATGTGCTAAATGAGTCAAATAATACAAGTTTGACCTCTATGGATAGGCAAATAGCAACTTACACAAGGTGGGACACATGAACTAGGCAAATAAGACAAAAATAATGGAACTAATGTCTAAATGGGTAAACTATGGGTTGATTATTATAACACCCCCCCCTTAAGCCTGACTTATGAGTAATATATCAGAAAAATATAGGGCCTAGAAACAAGGCTTAGTCAGCCTTTACATACTGCAAGTCCATTTAAACAAGGAAAGAGGCAAAACCAACTTGGGAAAATCCTCCCTTAAACATGGACTGTAAAACAAAATCATTAGAGGAAATTTCAACTCAAAATGGGCCTTTTAACTTTTATTCAAATTCCATGTCATCATGTGTTAGCCAATGAAATTTCTTTATATTTGAAATACCGTATAGGTCTTAAACACTTTTTTTATATAAATTTGGGGATAGCTATCATAAAAAAAAACTACTTTTTTGTTTATATTTTTGACATATCTCCCTATGTTTTTACTCAAATTTCGATCGAGAGAGCTCGTTGGATGTGGATTTAAACTCCGCATCCAACGAGTACCCACTTGGCATACTTTTGACGAACCCCACTACCCCAAAAACAAGAAATACCTGAAAAAACGGAATGATGATGCCATCATTCCATTTTTTCAGGTATTTCTTGTTTTTGGGGTAGCGGGGTCTGTCAAAAGTATGCCAAGTGGGTACTCGTTGGATGCAGAATTTAATTTCGCATCCAAGGATCCATCCCGATTGAAATTTGAGTAAAAACACAGAGAGATATGTCAAAAATACAAACTAAAAAGCAGTTTTTTTCTTTTCTTCCTCCAAAATTAATAAATATTATTTTATTATTTTAACTATTATTTTATTAATTCATTTTAGGAGGCCCATTTTGAGTTGAAATTTTCTCTAATGTTTGAATCTTGTCTTCACTCATGCTTTCACAGCATGATCAGTAATCCCCAGCATTGATTTGAGATTGCTGAAGGTCTTCTCACAAAATTCTTTGGTGAAGATATCAGCTACTTGTTCTGAAGATGAACAGAAGAGTAGGTGAATGGTGCCATCATGCACAAGTTCTCTGATGTAGTGCATATGGATCTCAATGTGTCTGGTTCTCTGCTTCTGAACTGGATCTTTGCATATTCGAATGGTACTCTGGTTATCACAGTAGATGGTAATTGAGTACTCAGGTTCAAAGCCACACTCTCCAAGTAAACCCTGCAACCATAAACATTGAGTTGCTGCATTAACAACTCCTCTCTACTCTGCTTCTATAGATGAGAGTGCAATGGCACTCTGTTTCTTGCTTGACCAGATGATTGGCCCTTCTGCAAGCATGAACACATATCCTGATGTGGACTTTCTATCTGTGCTATCACCTACCCAATCACTATCAGTAAATCCAATCAACTCAAGATCATATTTTGCTTTATAGAAGATCCCATGTGTCCTTGTTCCCTGAACAAAGTTAAGGATCCTTTTGGCTGCTTTCCACTGGATCTCATGAGGCTGATCCATGTATCTATAAGCCACACTTACTGCATAACAAATATCAGGTCTAGTATTTGTCAGATACAACAAACATCCAATCAATTGCCTATACAGCGTATTGTTTACCATAGGTGAAGAATCATCTTCTTCCAGCTTCACTCCTGAAAGGAAAGGAGTTTTGCTTGCTTTGCAATCCTTCATTTTGAATTTGTTCAGAAATTCAAGGCATATTTGGATTGGTGCACCTTGATTCCAGCTTTGTTTTGAGAGATCTCAAGCCCCAAAAATTGACTTAAGAGCCCCAAATCTGTCATGGAGAAGGCTTGGTTCATAGCTTCTTTTAAGGAAGCAATCTCAGCCTTTGAGCTTCCTGTAATAAGGATATCATCAAAATATAACACAATGATCATTAATGAACCATTAACTAACTTCAAATAGACATTTGGATCTGATTTGCACTGAACAAAATTCAGTGATAGCAGGAAGCTATTGATCTTGGCATACCAAGCCCTGGGGGCTTGCTTTAGCCCATACAATGACTTTCTCAACCTGCACACAAGAGAAGGGTTAGTAGAAAAACCTTGAGGCTGCTGCATATATATCTCCTCAGTGAGATCTCCATTCATGAAGGCACACTTTACATCCATGTGATGTACCTCCCATTGCCTTAAGGCTGCAATGGCTAGAGCTAGCCTGATGGAATCCATCTTTGCCACTGGGGAAAAAGTCTCATTGTAATCTATGCCATGAACCTGTGAGTAGAATTTGGCTACCAATATAGCCTTGTACTTCAATGGTGAACCATCAGCAGCAAATTTGGTCTTATAGACCCACTTACACTGGACTAACTTTCTTCCTGGAGGAAGATCCACTAGATCCCATGTGTTGCTCTTCTAGAGTGAGCTGAACTCCTCCTTCATGGCTGTTTGCCATCTTGGATCTCTT
>LPNX010221192.1:449392-498375 GCA_001517045.1 Pseudotsuga menziesii | reverse complement strand
TTCATGCACAAACCACTCTCAAATTGAGATCTAGTCCTCCTTGGGTCATTGGGATCCCCAGCTAGCTCTCCTGCTGCATGTAGTGTCTTGGCTTCCCATTTTGACCTTTTGGGGATTTTAGGGTCTGAAATAAACTCATATCCATCAGAAAAATCAGAATCATCATGTTCAACAAACTCTTTACTTACTTCTTGAGGTTCAGGTGGTGAAGAGGCTTCACCAACTTCCACTGCTGCAAGGGGTTCTTCTTCAAACTGAACACACCTTTCAATGAAGGATTTGTTTGTGCTCAAATTTATCAACTTGTACCCTTTTGAATCTTCAGAGTATCCCACAAAAAGACACTCCTGGCTTTGGGGCTGCAAAGCCTTCCTCTTCTCTGTTGGGATTCTAGCCCAATCCTTTAAGCCAAAAATCCTGAAATGGGTCACATCTGACTTGTGCCCACTCCATACTTCGAAGGGAGTTATTCCATCAAGCTATTTGTGAGGCACCCTATTTTGGATATAGGCTGCACATTTGATAGCTTTGGCCCAGTACTTTGGTGGCAAAGTTTTGGCCTCCATCATGCATGTTGCCATCTCCTTCAGTGATCTGTTCTTCCTCTCAGCAACACCATTTTGCTGTGGTGTGTAAGGGATAGAATGCTGCATCTGAATACCTGCATCTACACAATAATTAATAAACTTAGAATTGACATACTCACCACCATTGTCAGATCTGAGGGCCTTGAGTTTCCTTCCAAACTGGTTTTCAACCAAATCCTTAAAGACTTTGAAGAGGCCAAAAACTTCAAACTTGTGTTTCAGGAAGTGAACCCAGCAATACCTAGAAAATTCATCAATAAAGGTCAATGCATATTTGGCCTGACTCATGGACATATGAGGAAATGGGCCAGCAACATCACTGTGAATTAGCTCGAGGGGTGCAGAGGTTCTCTCATGACTAGCTCTCTCAAATTTGTGCTCTGGGTGTTTTACTAGGATACAACCTTGGCAGACTCCTTTGGAAAATTTTATCTTCGGCAACCCTATGACCATCTCTTTTTCACTAAGATCAGAAATATATTTGTAGTTTAGGTAGCCAAATATTTCATGGCAAATATTTCTTGCTTCATTAGCATGAATCAGAAGAGCAAAGGGGTTTGAGTAGGGCAAGAAGTGTGAGAACATGTATACCTTTTGAGCATGATTTGCAACTCCTTTTGCAATGACTCTACCACTTGAGATCTTTGTGATCTCAAATTCATCAGGGAAGAATATGACCTTCTTGGGAGACCCAGTGTGGGTCATCTGGTACACTGACAGGAGGTTGGAGGCAAGACCAGGGACATTCAACACATTGTTGAATTGACCATGATCAAGATCTATCCTTCCTTTACCTTTGCTTTCAGTGAGAGAATCATCTCCCAGTACAATAGATGGTCCTTTCGACATATCCAGTGAGGAGAAGGCCTCCTTAGTCGAAACCATGTGTCTTGAAGCTCCAGAATCAATGATAAAACTGGGTGAGCTTGATGTGCCAGCAACCAATGCATGAACTCTCTCTCTGTCATCTGAACTTGATCCTCCTTCTCTCTTCTTTGAGCTTTCTAGAAGGGAGATGCCATTCTTCTCCAGGAGTTGGGTCAGCATATCAATCTAATTTTTCATATAAGAGCTTTCAGAGTGATTTCCCTTATTGCAGTATGCACACTTGTTCATTTCACCTTTGTTTTTCTTCTTCTGGTTATTCTTCTTGGGACCTTGTTGATCCTTCGGAGACTGTTTCTTGTCTCTCTTTTGCTCAGGTGGATTTTTAGCTTCCTTTTTGCTTTTTGAATCCACCTTCGAATCTACAGAAATCAAAGCTTGATCTTTGGATGGTTTGATGGTGCCCATCATCACCAGCTTGTCATGTTCTTGTGTGAGAGATTCCATGAAATCTGCAAGGCTAGGCATCTTCCAGGTTTGAGCTGTCAGTTTTGTGGCATAGAAGGTCAAAACAAAGATTGAGTAGTCAGGTCCTAGCTTCGAGAGGATGGCCAATACGATCTGATCATCTTTATTTTCGATACCACACTACTTCAGCTGCAAAACTAGAGCTTTGAACTTGGAGAAATATAGCTGCTGGGACTCATAGAAATCAGCTCATTCTCGATCTGATTTCCCCTCATCTCATCTATCTTTCCAAAAATATCGGCAAGCTTCTCCCATACTTCATTCGGTGATGTCAATCCATCGAGATGGAAAAGGACGTCTCTGGAAATACTTAGACACAGGAGGCCATAAGCCGCATCCCTCCTGTTGTGCCATTTTATATTCTCTGCAGCTGCATTAGGATCTACTTCTATTGCCATAGTCACCCTGTAGAGGCCTTTCGCTCTCAACAGTATCTCCATCTCTGCTTTCCATTCAAATAAATTTAAAGGAGTCAAGATAGTTTTCTGTGATTGATCCATAGCTCTAGAAAATCTGTCTCGGCTGTCAGTAGAAGGCTCCCAGTCTGATGTCGAACCTGCAAAAAAAAATTTTGAAGGAGAGAAACAACCTACAATGGCTCTGATACCATGTGGAAATTAAGGCCAGCAATAGATTAATTTTACTCACAACAATTATCAATTGATCATGCAAAATTGCTCACACAAGAGACTGAATATGGAGCTGTTACACTAAATTGTATTAACTAAGTGTACAATATCCAACCCTGTAATAACATAGGTTGCTGAATAAATAGAATACATCAAGAAATCAAATGCATGAGGAGGCATCCAAATCTAGCATAAAGCAGGCTTACCAAAAATAAGCAAATCGCCCATAGGTGTAAAAAGCTGATCCCAAATTTGTCATGGAGCTCACGAATTGGAAAAAAGGCACAGGCAAGCTAAAGAGTGGTGGAATGGCAGCTCATACATGCTTTTTCATGGAGAAAAGAGAGGAGGATGTGTAGGACAAAAAACAAGTCAACCTCACCTAGTCTAGCTTTCCCTTTTTTGCCTTAAAACACTGAAAAAGCAGGCAATAAAGTAGAAAAAGCAGAAGGGCATCTAGAAGGCCAGGAATAAAGTAGAATTGATTCCTTTAGCTCTCCCATGCACTACATGAGTCAAATAAGGAATGTTTGACCTCTATGGATAGGCAAATAGCAACTTGCACAAGGTGGGACACATGAACTAGGAAAATAAGACAAAAATAATGGAATTAATGTCTAAGTGGGTAAACTATGGGATGATTATTCTAACATGGTGCACAAATTGGAATTATTATATTCTCTTGAGTATTTATGGTGAAAATACTTCCCAAATATCATAATTCTTTTAGCATAGTTGAAGACATCCAAATCTAGATCTGCTACCCATTTATCTTTCATAAAAATCAAGGGTGATGGTATCTTGCAGGATTTTCCAATGTAGGTGCGGCTGAATGAAGGAAAAGGTTTTTTTCCATGTTTGACACAATTAAAGTAGCTACATTTTCCCAAGATAGGATCTATCTGATGACCTCGGCACAAGGGAAAATATCAGGGAGTGCAGCTACTTTTGTGATAGCGGATCTTCTTATGTTTAATTACAATGGTATGTCCTCTAAGACTGCATATGGAATGGTATGGTCTTTAATCATTTGATAAATATGTCCCCATTTAAATCCTGGTTCAAATCCTATTATGGATTTCGTATCCTTGTAAATAATTTCCATTCTAGGTAACATCTCCATGTGTGAGTCCTCTCCTCTAACCTTAGCCTTCTTTTTTCCTTTCTTCGACATGGTATTGTATGAGGATTGAGGCTATAATATAAGCATACCAAGACTTGTATTATAGTTATTGTTATCAAAAGACTGCATGCATCATCAATAGAATACACTTAGATGAACAACCATTATTAAGATGAATAAAACCTAGATAGCAAAATATAAGATTATATTCAGTATTCAATATGATGGAGAGAAATAAAACTGTAATTACTGGCTCATATTTTAACATATTGAATGGCCTTGTGACATAAAAATGTTATCCATCTGATCTAAACATCAGAAGGTGAATATGAGGTCATATCTGGATTATCTCAATTGCAAGATTCATAGGCTTTCATGAGGCTGAGACCTTCGGTTCTGAAAATCAATCATCCAGTGTTTCGAGTCAATAGAGACCTACACAATTTCCTAACATAATTTCTTGTAGGCTTGACTCAAACACTTTTCTCTAAAAATGAACATGCTAGGAATTCTCTTCCCAAAAGAAAATGACACCCCTATGGCGGCTTTGTAAACCAGGGCCACTCGAACCCTATTTCGTCTTCACATCCCGTAGACAACTCTTGAAAACCCTTCACCGGACCTAAGAAAAAACACCTCTTCAACAAACTAACTCTAAATCCAAGATACAATGCTTCTCCCTACATGAATCTAATGATTATACCCCCCTATCACTATACATCGACATAGACCAGAGGAGGCGCAGTCAATGAAATTGTCAACTATCCATAACCTCACCAATGAATAATCAAACGTTTGACATACCAAATTATATGGCTTGCGCAGCATAGACAGATGGAGTGGAGCAAGTAAAAATCGTCATGGTTAAGATCACAACTAAACTCAGGGATTCTAGGTATTTCTATGTGAATTGACTTGGGGAAATCCTACAGAGGTCATTGATCGAAAAAAAAGAGGAATGAAACCATACATTGTTGGGGAATACCTTAAACCACTATGGAGTAGGTAAAACACTAATCCCATAAACTCATAGATCTTCAGAATATCATTTTACAAAACCAATTTAACTAAAATAAAGCCATAATGCAGTGTGAAGCCTACCTGTAAAATGCATTAGAGGAAATTTGGGGTCTAAAATGGGCCTTATAAGAAAACGTGCCAAAATAAGTTTTTGTGAGTTGGAATTCAAGAACCAATAGAATTTCAGTAAAATAAGTCAACCATAATGGTTGAATTGACATATTTGTCATTAAAAAAAACTACTTTTTTTGTTCGCATTTTCGACATATCTCATTACGTTTTTACTCAAATTTTGATCGAGAGAGCTCGTTGGATGCAGAATTTGATTCCGCATCCAACGAGTACCCACAACGCATACTTTTGACGGACCCCTCTACCCCAAAAATAAGAAATACCTGAAAAATGTGATGATGATGTCATCATCATGTTTTTTCAGGTATTTCTTGTTTTTGGGGTAGCGGGGTCCATCAAAAGTATGCAGTGTGGGTACTCGTTGGATGCAGAATCGAATTCCACATCCAACGAGCTCTCCCGATCAAAATTTGAGTAAAAACGCAGGGAGATATGTCAAAAATACGAACACAAAAAGTAGTTTTTTTCTTTCTTCCTACAAAATTAATCAATATTATTTTATTATTTTAACTATTATTTTATTATTTTCCTTAGGAGGCCCATTTTAGACCCCAAAATTCCTCTAATGGTGGCATGACAGTTGGTGAAAAAACTAGCTCGAGTGGTTTGCAAAAACTCCAGGTGGAAAATGTCAGTTGGGAGCACTCCAAACGAGTAGTGATAACAATCCATAAAAAAAAAAATCCCATGGATTATATTGGAAAAAAAATGGAAAGATTTATAAAATTGGTCATTGGGTGAGTTATGGGTCAAGGGTGAAAACATGGTTTGGCACCAAATCTACAAGACCCATCAACACTTTACCATATTGATGAGAAAAACCAAGTCTCTCATGACCATGTTATTTGAACTCATAGAGTAGTTCTGACATTATCAGACAGCACTCGAAAACTCCTACTGACCATAAGACTATCAAAAAGGTCCTCATAACTTTAATTGATGGTGAAATAAAAACAAACGTGAGAGTGTCAGCTCCAAAATTGGAGTTCTTCCAACACCGTCGTGGAGACTCATTAAAGACGCTCGAAAAACCTCATCGAAGAAAAAATAAGGATTCATTAGCTGCAAATAGTCACACATGCCAAACATATCGGCAAGAAAACATTAGTCACACCAATGCTATCGGCATGACTTTTTGAGAAACTACACATAAAGGCTCGTCAACAACTCATGAAGAGCTCCCGACGACAAGTTGTCAGGTATGAAAGATAAATTCCCACGATGAAAATGGCTAAACTTAGTGAGTTTACCCAAGGCTGTTACTGCCAATTAGATCTGCCACAAAATCCCTGATCAAATAGTCAATAAGGAGAGGATCACCTCGTCGATAAGGTAAGCTCCCAAGATTGATTTTTGCTGATGTACCAACAAACTCAAAATAAAAATTCCAAGACTCACTGAAGATTAGGAAAAAATCAATGGAAAACTCGAGTTTCTATGACATGGAGGCTAGACTTGATGAGTTCAACTCACATGTTGGGTAAAAAACCTAATTTCTATCTTTTGACAAAAAGGCTTTTATAACTTGTGAAATATAAAACTAAGTCATGGAAAGGATCTGCAAAGAACAAAAGTAGTCTAAGAAAGCTTAAAAGCTAAAAATTCTCAGGGGCCCTAAAATAACAAAAAATTTGGGGTAGTGGTGGCATCAACAACAATTGGAAACTGGCTAGTGAACATAGATCTCTAAAAAAACTATCTTTTTCAAAACAAAATATAGTATATGGCCTTTGATTAGAGTAGCCTAGCTGAGGCTTCTTTCTAGGTGTGTAAGATCCAAAACATCTCAATGACTATACTCCCTTGGGGGGAAGGTAACTAGGCTTAGAAGTCTCGATAACTCTTCTAGGGCCAAAATTTGAGATGCATTTTACCTCTATTTTTTGTTGTTACTGAATATGACACCATAGGATCATGAAAGAGTTAGATAGGTGATTCAATTTTTTCTCATTCCGATTCCTTTTGTATTCTTTTGATGCTTAAGACTTTTGTCTTTTGAGTGTTCCTGGATTTCTCCTTCTACTTTTCATATTTGATTTAGGTTCTTCCATCCATAGTTTTCTTTTGTGTGAATTATGACTTGTTTCAACTCACATATAGAGAAGAACCTTTTGAGCAATCCAATCACTTTGGTGATTTATTTCTTTGGTATATCTTTTTATACATATTTTTTTCTTCTATAATTTTGTCTCTTTATAATAATCCTTTTGGATTTCATTTTATGGGATGGGTTTATTTTGAATACCATACACCTATCTGCTATGCTTTCTTTTCCTGGGTATTTTACAACCAGCTTCCAAGGAAAGATATTAATGTGAAAGTGGATGGAGCCCCAAGATAGTATTCTATACTTCATCTAGCTCAGTTATTTTATAGGGTTTAAATAGGACTTCAATGTGTTCTTAAAATAAATCCCCTTCAACATTCTATTAAATTAAAGAATCTTGTTTTGATGAAAATTTTGCATAGATAACTTCCAATGAACAGTTCCTGGATTAAAAACAATTGACTCTTTATTCAAATTCTAGTTTCCCCCAAGAAACAAAAGATTGAGCTAACTTATTCTGGAAGAAAAACACTAAACTAAAGTAAATCATCAAAGGAAAACATATGCTTAACTTGAAACCAAAATCGAATGAACTATAGTAAATCAGAAACAACAATTAAAAGCCATGAAAATAGGAAAGTAAAATAAAAAGTTTATTTATGTACAAATAGGTGCCTAAGGTACTAGGTGAAATAATGTAATGCTCTGCCTATCCGGTAGAGCACTCGGTCCATCTCTCTCTGTAATGTTCTCTATCTTAAGCTCATTCTGAGTTAAGTTTTTAATAAAATCAAGACATTTTAAGTCATAATACAGGTTTATACCCATCTCTGTTCTATTATTTTTATAAACATATGAATGTACAGATATGAACTGTAAACGTACAAATATGAACTGTAAACATATTTAAAGTAAAAATACAAGCTGTACATGTTGATAACTTCATGAATTTTCATAAATTAGACCATAATAGCATGCGTGAGTTTAGTGTCTACATACCTGAAATTTAAATACCTGGAAACAACGATTGTGGTAGATCCAACAGTTTGCTGTAAACCTTGAAGGCTCCTTCTTCTTCCAGCTTTCTGTCCAACCATCCAAGCTTTGATTAACAAAATGATGTGCCACCCTGCCAACCAGCTCTCATCATGTGCTGGCCCTAGGAAACCCACGGGTTTCCTAGCCTTTGAGCCCACAGACTAATAATACCGAGAGCAGCTTCCTCTCCATTCTTTTTCTTCTGAGTCTCAATCATTTTTCTTCTCAGTCTAAGTCATTTTTAGATATTCTCATCCTTGAGTTGTCCCCCTCCTCAAGTTCTTTTTTTTCCTCCCTCATTTTTCCACAGATCCAGAGTCTACTCCCCCCTGTTCTTCCGTAAAAACTCCCTTATACCTCCTTCCTCCGCCGCCTTTCTTCCTCCACCACCCTTCTTCCACCGCCCTTTCATTAATTTCTGTTATTTTTATTCTTGGGTAGTTTAATTAAATTTTTGTTTGACATGTGTTATTTTTATTGAACGGTACGTGTTATACCACCTAACCAAATGCCCTAGAAATTTACGTAATGTGGCTTGCTTAAGTTTATACTGAGCGGAAAGGTAATGGTTTTGTTAATTATTATTTATTATTAACTAAATAATAATTACTTAATAATTAACCTTAATAATATGAAACAATAATAATACTTAGAAGTAAAATGATACTTAATTTTATTGACCAACAATTAATTAATTATAATTTCGTGATTAATTGCTCGAAATGATAGCATTGTTTATGTTTAATTAAATAAAATTACTTAACAATAAACATTAATTAACATTAATATGGGGATTAGTGTAAGTTTAATTTTTAATAAAAGCACTTACTAATAATCATGAATTAACATTAATATGGGGCATTACATACACCCACCTATCAGGAAACTTCGTCCCGAAGTTATGGTCAAAATAGTGATACTAGGTACATTTACAGGTTTAAAGCAATTCATAATTACTTAGTTAACCTATCAACTATTTAAATATTTCATACTAGCGTGCATGTGTGAGGTGTGCATGCATGATCAATACATGCACAGGCTACATATGTACTATAGCAAAAACCCCTAAATTCTAACTGATACAAATAATATTTCACGCAACATGACCCATATACAGATATAATATGATTTCTTGTGACATTCGGAGTTTATTTAAAAATTATGTTCTTATTAGTTAGTCAGTTAAGATTGGTACCTACCATCACTACTTCCAGTATCATAAGTGTACAACATTCAACCATAATAACTAAGATGTCCACCCATCCTAACCTACATCCGCATCCTCCCTATCCTTCCTCTGCTAGTATAGAAGTGGATGTCGGCTTCACCAACCTGACCACATAAGAACCTGAGAGCGATAGCGTCGGCTGAACAACGGACCTAGCCTCTCCTAGCAGGCATTCGACCATCGTCATCACAACAACATGGGGAGCGTGTCTCGGCACGGCCCTCCCACGACCTCGGGTACCCGACCATCGTCATCACAACAACATGGGGAGCGTGTCTCAGCACTGCCCTCCGACGACCTCGGATATCATAAAAACATAGGGTGGAACACATCCATCCCTCTCAACATCCTGGGTCTATATACCCTATCAAAACATACTTTGCTGCTATCGATATTATTGGTCTATGTCATCGTATCATCAATTTTGGTAATCAAGGCTCTTCTACAGAAATAGGTACTATACCACACTTCATATAAAGTATCCATTTATTACATAGCCCGTGTGTCCTGTAGATTAGTACTTTAAACACATACATTCATAATAATATCTCCATTCAATCATCAGTTGGTGCATATTATCAACAATATTTCCTTTCATTGTATAACTCATTAAATTGATCACGTCATGGGTCGATATCCATGTACCACATCATATATATATTACATTTATCAATGATGACAATTAAACATACACTGTATTTATGAACAAAGGAATATCATGATAACTATAACATAGTGACCTCATAAACATAATCATAACATCACAATTAATGTATCAATAGTAACATCTTAGACATAGTAGCCACATCTATCATAAATATGGTTTACTCAGTCAAACCGGGTTCAACATTTACTAAGAAAATAAAATGCAACATGTTGATATGTCTAGTCAGATATGGGCACTACATATACCTCTCCCACCAAGCTTTAATTTGACCAAACCCGTCGATGTTATCTTATAGCTGTTATCTTGTAGTTTTACTTATTGTATCCCATGATATCTATTTTAATAATTAAATAACATTTCGATCAATTCTTTCTATTGAATCACAATTTTATAATGAGGGTCCCTAAAGTTTATAATCATGTGCTATCCATGTTAGCATCCTTCCTTTATCTTTTAATGATATCCTTTTAAGTTAAATCATCTTGATAGGTTTCCATATCACACAATGAAGTTTTATGTTATTGTTATTTTAACAGAAGCTCATATTGATCCGACTTAGCATGAAATAACCAACAATTTAAAATGGAGGTCTTGGAACTCATAATTTGTATCACTCAACACATAACTACCAAGGATCTTTGAGGTTGACATACCTCTCTTAGGAGAACAGAATTATTATTTTCTTAGCGGTAATGAGTAATTTGTATCCATGACAACCAAAGTATTGTAACAATCATTAAATTAGGAGAACTATTATCGTTTACAAGGTTTCATGACCATATATTATCAAAATGAAAATCTTATCAACTTCATTTATTGTTCTCATCTTTTCAATTTAGCATAATCCAGAGGGAAACCATTACTTCTTAAATCTTTTAAGAATTTAATAGCTAATTGTGTTCCCACTCTCAAGGTCGTAAATGTATTTACTAATATTTATCATAGTATACTTTTGTATTTGTACATCATCACTCTCTCTAAACGCATGCTTATTATTATTGTTTTATTTTAAGGCAACCTTCATTTACGTTGTAATCTCCTTAATATAATCCTACATGTTGAAGGGAATGTATTTAAACTTAATATGTTTAATATTATTACAACTTCATAACAATCACTTTAATTCAATTAAGTTGATGATTGTGTTATCATTCTTATGAATTTCTTATAATTTCCCAAGATCATCACTATATTAGGTACATATACTTGTGGCTCGCAATCACCTAGTATGTGCCTAATCTTACTTTATTACCACTCGCAATTTAGTTAATGCAAGGGAATATTGTTCTTATTGAATTACCCTTATCACATTTCTTATAAAATTCTCATTTTAAATCATAACTTATTCAACTAACCACCACTTAGAACCTTATTTCCTCATTTTGAATCTTATTAATTATAATCAAATACACTTTCATTATGATTGTCACACTATCTCAATTGATAGTGTTCATACACCACATCTCCCACAATTAGCATATTATACTCTCCTTCAACATATAATATTTACTCAATAACACTAATCGATTTTTTTTTTTTTTTGAAGAATTGAAGTTACTTCATGGCCATTGGGTCATTATGATCAATTCCAACATCTTGTTTAGTAATATAGTTTAGATATTAACAACCAAATGTTGAGTATAGGGGTCTCTTTATCTTAGAAAAGGTTCAAGGTGCTCCCTATCCACAAGAGTACTTTGAGCATACATAACTCTAATAATTGTCCGTTTAAGTACTTCACTACTTTACGCTTCATTGCAAAGCATACAAAACTCTAATAATTGTCCCCTTAAGTACTTAGGCTACTTTACACTTCATTGCAATTTAATATGTAGATTGTTTTTATGTAATTACTCATACCATTCCTTTATAATCATGCACTTTTCTATGCTATTTTTCAGATATCTTTTCTTATTTAATATAACTTAGCATAAATATTTATTAAATGTTCTTAGCCTATATTTTTATTTTTATTTTTATTTATTATATATATATATATATATATATTAACTATTATTATTTCTCTTTGTCATTTGTCTTACTTGACAAGTCCTCATATTTATTTGTGCCTCTATTCCCCCTTCTTTTTATTTTTTTATTTTTAAAAATAAACTACTAATTTTTCAGACATATAGCTATTATTTATGAAATTAATGTTATCCAAGTAGATAGCTGACACTTTTATAACTATGTCATTTATTAACACTGCTTATATATATATATATATATATATATAATAGAAGATATACCCAATTTGTTTGCATTATTATTATTTTAGCCTTGTTTATTTAAATATATCTACTTATATAATTCTTATTCATATCCTATTATATTACATCTTTTGTTTTCACTTCAGATTTCATTGTAGAACTTAATGATTATGCTGACATATAGCCCGCGCTTTCTTATACCTACAAACCCAACAATCGAGCCATCCCAACAAGATTGACTAGCAACGTTCACCGAAAGCTCATAATCACATCCACGATTACCAACAATCTCAAGGAGTAGGAAAGATCAAGTCGTCCCAAATCTATGTGAACCTGGCAGACCAACACATGCAGACATATCGGGACACAGACAGGGCACATTCTGCCAACAAATACTGCGAGATTGGTTGGGCGCAGGAACTCAGTTTTGCTAGTACAGAATTCATAAATCCTTTTCTCTCTATGATTAGCGGGATTGAATTGATTGCTTTTAGGTTTAGCGCCTTGATGCTTGCTGGCTGGCGGGCAAGGGAACTTGCCTAAGGATGACGCCTGGTTGAATCCATCCAGGCGGGCACTTGTTCAACGGTTTATCTAAGGCGCTAAAAATGAGACTGTGAGTAGGTCTAGCTTGCAGAGCGGGCCTATAATTTCAAATTTCCAGTGACTATCAAATATATTTTCATTTCTAAGTTTGCTAAAAAGAAGCACACACTTCTTTGTTCTTGATTGATACTGAAATACAAATAATCACTGCTTATTTTCTTCCAATTGATTCTACAACGTATTGCTGGGGCAATTATAAACCTACAGTGGTTTAGGGCAACTCAAGTGCTCATAGAGAGGGGTAATTTATAAATTTTGTTCTTTTGAAAATAAAATAAACAGAATTTTTTTTGTTGAATATAATTAAAAATTAAATATATTGCAAAGTACAATCAAAACTGTAACGCTTCATCTTAGAAATCCTATCCTAGAAATACTTTATTGTATTCTATATTAAAGAACAAATAAATTGAAGTTTCTTTTTCCAATTTCTTCTGGGCCAGATTGACAAACCCTATTAATATAGCTGCAGAATTTTTTGTTAGTACCGAAAAATAATTTAAATCTATGATTCTATCAGTAAAATTTAACATGAAATCACAGAGAACTGAATAATGGGTCGGTTCCGATCGTCGGACGATCTACATCGGCTACGGAAAGGTCCCCTGCTCCTCCGCAACAAAAGAAGCTTGGAAGGTACAGTTATTTATCAAATTGGCAGGTACAGGTTATCTCAAAATTAGGGACATAATTGACTTTAGTTTACGCATCTTATCTACAGCCCAACTAACTATTTCCTTGTGATGGATGGTGACTTAGGGTATTCCTTATATATTACATATATATATGTAACACCAGGAGCTAATGAGTGCATGCAGTGTGCCCTTATGCGCACGTGCCTGCTGCTATATTTTTATTTACGGTTGATTCTTAATATACTTGCATCCAGAGGAACAGTGAATCGGGCGGGGTTGGACAATGAATGGAAATAAGGTTACCAAATTGAACTGATTAGGTTCGCCATCAATGCCGATATGAATCGTATTATCAATTACCATAGCATAAAAATGAATAAATCTCGGAATCTAAGTAAATGTATAGTTAAAAGTGGACAATCACACTATGCAGAGAAATTAATTTATCTGGGAAATATGCTGAGAAATTAATTTATCTCGGAAATATTTATCTTTTTCCAACAGAAACAATTGAAAACACGATCGAATCAGAATAAAAGAATTATCTGTAGAATATGCCTTCCCTGCACATTATATCGTGTCATACGACAAGATTCTCTTCACTTTTCTTTGCAGTTTATTTACCAACAGGCAATTTGTGCTCGAAGGGATCTACAGTTCAATTCATGTGCTAGCCAGGCTTTAAAAGTTGGGGTTTAGGGTTGCTGCACGCATTAAGGTATAGGGTTTTGGGTTGCATCATACATTACTGTAGTCATGTTAAAGCAACAAGTTACAGTATTGCTATCAAAACAAAACATTGGCAGACAAAATTCATTTCTTCACATCAACGCATAATTTGTTGAGTATTTAAAGAAGAGAAAGGGGTTAATGGAAGAAGCATTAATTGTAGCATTATTCGGAAATATAATGAAATGCAACAAAAGTCCTACTTGGTCTCTACGTCTTAATTAATTGACCTAGTTTCTTTCGATCTGAACTCACAACCCTTGCAAAAGAAAGCTTTAATCACAGTAAACTTTTAATGGAAGCATCTTACCTGATTTTTCCAAACGCAAAAGTTCTTCCTATGAATATATGACAGAATACGCCTGTATAGCAAGCTGCAGATAGGCATGTAAAAACCAGAAGTTTGCAGGAACCAATCCTATCAGATAAAGTTGGACTAGCAGGCGGGAAAATATCTGTTGTAAATCGCTGCCAGCCAGCTAGGTTCTTCATTTTCAGCTCAGATAATAGATAGCTGGATGACAGATACAATCCAATCCACTTTGGTCGATCCTCCGGTCTTATTTCTTCTGTTTAGCAGGTATATGGAGAGAGAACGTAGTGCCAAGACAATCGCTAATTGCTATGGGTTCTGCTTGCATGGGTGAGGCGGTCATGGATACACGGTTGTTAGATAACGCATGTGTGGTGCGCAGGGAATAGAGGAAAACCAATCCGGTAGACCTCCATCAATCGGTACTCCTATAATAACTTTAAATTTAAATTAAAATATATGCAAAATTTAAAACATAATAAAATTTAAAAACGTAAAATTTATTATATGTTTTTATAATATTTAAAACATTATAAAAACTAAAATAATTTCAACCTTACGCTGGTATTTACACCATACAAGAAGGAGGCCACGCGGCTGGTGAAATCAAGGTTAAATCCGGCGTATTTTCCTTATCTCCCACGCAGCCCCATACGCACGTGACTTGAGGCTGCATGTGCCCCACCTGTCCACCAACATGCAGCGGGAGTCCTCCCACGCCCGCCTTCAAGAACTCTTTCGTTCTCACCCGCGCGCGAGGTCCTTCGCCTGCCCAGAAGGTCGAGGGTGTCGCACGTCAAAGATTTAGTGGAAAGGAGTGCTGTTCAGGCTGGGTGAAGTTAGACGTGGAAGAGTAGAAACAGTTTGCAGTATGAGTCTTTAAGTGACGCGGCTCTGGTTCTATCGGGTTTAAAACACAGCTTATGGGTGGAGCTTCCCAATGGCTGTGTGTGCTGCACTGTCAAACATAGCTTTGTTCAAGCGCTGCAAGAGATTTTGGCAAGAGAAGAATTGAAGTCTGAGTGCGGCAAGAAAAAAAAAATTTGAAGACCATCTTCGCTGGTGTTTCGTGCTAAATAGGTAAATTATGTAGACTTGCCGAATTGAATTGTAATAATTTTTCGTTGATTTTGGCACAGTAGAGATTTCGGAGCTGGAATGTGGATACATATAACTATTTACACAATTTTATGATATGCCCCCCTTTTTTTTTCATAAATTAAGTAATTTTCCCTGTATCTACCCTCTTATTGCAAAATCTACTTTTTATTTCTTGATGAGAGTCCCCACAACTAACAGAGCTGGCATTTTTGACAAACAGCTCTCGCGAATAATGCACCTTGGCGACTGACATCTCTTTAACAACTCACATCGTGAGCAGTCTTCTCAGCTATTCGTGGAAGCTTCAAAAAAATCCAGGCATGCGATCCTGCATGCATGCGACCAACCATCTGTTCGTTTGCATGCTTACGACAGTGTTTTAAATGCTGAGAATGCATTTCAAGGGGTGTTTTTATTTTTATTTTTATTATTTATTTTTATTTTTATGTATGCTCAGCGCTGTTTGCTATTATCGATGTTTTCTATGACTAGAGTATAACTCTCTGCAACTATCCCAGAAGTTTTAAACTAAATGCTCTCAGTATGGTAAGAGAAGAAATGTTTGAGGTATTGAGTTGTTTTATAACCTGTGAAAACTAATTCACCATCATTTTGCATTATAGCTTGCGTTTGTTGATGGCATTTCTTGGTATTGTGCTCAACCTGTCCTATTTTGTGTTCATATGCGCTTGCAAACTTGCAAACTATGTCTTGTCAAGTTCATACGGCGACTCACAAGCCCTCTCATAGAGTCATTCGTGTTGGGTTTATCTACATACTTATTGAACACTAGTTGAACTTGCATGGAGATAGCTAGTCGAATTTTTGTCATAGAAATGGTTTCAATGTAACCCTTTGTCACCAGAATGGCAGTCCTTGTCCATTATTCCCTTATGTTTCCAACCGACCAAGTGACTCCTTTAGCTATCAATCCTCTGCGTCAATTTCGAATGATGATCCTCCTAGTGATCATCATTCTGGTTTCTCAACCCTAACTGATACTATTTTACTCAATAGATTCCCTCAAGGTTCTGACCGACTGAAAATAGCGCAACCCAATGTGGGTCATGTTACCCACTTTTGTCTTGAAGGTTCTACTTGCCATTTTGAACATCTGAATCCCCAAATCCCTAAATTTTCAAATTCAGAGGAAACGTTTTCGGTTATGCTGGAGCAGGTCTAAGAAAGAAACGTTCATACAAAATATCCTGAAGGATAGTTTGTCAGCAGAATCAACTACGCGGCGATTCAAGAATCAATTTTTTTGGGGGGGGGGATTTCCTCAGAAAACCTCTGGGAATTGTGATAATGACATTTTCCAAAATTCTGAACAGGAAGTTGGTGATTAGGTCCATAATTCCATCGAACCATGTGTGTTATCTCGCCAAAACGACCCATTTTGTAATGAGGCTCATAAATCAATGAAGGCCATTTCTGCTGCTACTACAACATCACTACAGAGACGCGGTTCTTACTCAGTTGGCGAGTATGGTGGCATTGTGTCTAATGTCGAGGTTGAACCCAATGAACAAGTTGCAGAAGAACATTTAGATAAGTTACAAATTGTCTATTGGATTTGTCAATTGGGATATTTCTAGCGATTGAACAAAGATGATGTAGTTCAAATTCATGACTCGTCGAAAAACATTATTACTGATACTGCTAGTCTGCCAGTCTTCTAACCTAATGTCTCTTGTTGCTAAGTTACTAACACTGGCGATAACTTATATAATAAACTTTAGGTTCTATGCATCTTATACTTCAAAATATTTGCAAAATGTTACCATGCTTTTGTAAGACTTGAGCAGTTTGGGAATGGGCAATCGATGGCCATTTAGGTGTTTTAGTGCAGCAGATCTTTGGTGCTGGGTAAATTTTAAAGAGATCATAAAATTCTTATGGATTTTCATCATCCCTTGAAACTTTTATTTGAATTAGGCTTTCTAGTACTCTACTTGCCCTCTACTTGTGTAATAAATCTTCAATTTACAGAAACACTATTCAGCAATTTATTTGTTTTACAATATGTAAAATTTTAATTTTGATTTATCTTCTATATAATGTTTATTTTTCTCCTACAGGGCCCCTTTAGGTTCCATTTTTAGAACCCAAAGCTCTGATACCATTCTGTAGTGTCTCCCTATCCGGTAGAGCACTCGATCCATCTCTCTCTGTAATGTTCTTTATCTTAATTAGCTCATTCTGAGTTAAGTTTTTAATAAAATCAAGACATTTTAAGTCATAATACAGGTTTATACCCATCTCTGTTCTGTTAGTTTTATAAACATATGAATATACATATATGAACTGTAAACATACAAATATGAACTATAAACATATTTAAAGTAAAAATACAAGTTGTACATGTTGATAACTTCATGAATTTTCATAAATTAGACCATAATAGCATGCGTGAGTTTAGTGTCTACATACCTGAAATTTAAATACCTGGAAAGAGCGATTGTGGTAGATCCAACAGTTTGCTGTAAACCTTGAAGGCTCCTTCTTCTTCCATCTTTCCGTCCAACCATCCAAGCCTTGATTAACAAAATGCTGTGCCACCCTGCCGACCAGCTCTCATCATGTCCTGGCCCTAGGAAACCCACAGGTTTCCTAGCCCCCGATCCCACAGACCAATAATACCAAGAGCAGCTTCCTCTCCATTCTTTTTCTTCTGAGTCTCAGTCATTTTTCTTCTCAGTCTCAGTCATTTTTAGATATTCTCATCCTTGAGTTGTCCCCCTCCTCAAGTTTTTTTTTTCTTCCCTCATTTTTCCACAGATCCAGAGTCTACTCCCCCCTGTTCTTCCGTAAAAACTCCCTTATACCTCCTTCCTCCACCGCCTTTCTTCCTCCACCGCCCTTCTTCCACCGCCTTTTCATTAATTTATGTTATTTTTATTCTTGGGCAGTGTAGTTAAATTTTTGTTTGACATGTGTTATTTTTATTGAACGGTACGTGTTATACCACCTAACCAAATGCCCTAAAAATTTACCTAATGTGGCTTGCTTAAGTTTATACTGAGCGGTAAGGTAATGGTTTTGTTAATTATTATTTATTATTAACTAAATAATAATTACTTAATAATTAACCTTAATAATATGAAACAATAATAATACTTAGAAGTAAAATGATAATTAATTTTATTAACCAACAATTAATTAACTATAATCTAGTGATTAATTGCTCAGAATGATAGCATTGTTTATGTTTAATTAAATAAAATTACTTAACAATAAACATTAATTAACATTAATATGGGGATTAGTGTAAGTTTAATTTTTAATAAAAGCACTTACTAATAATCATGAATTAACATTAATATGGGGCATTACAAATAAGGTTTGAGAACCATAGCATTAACAACAATATCCTCTTCCCACCCCTATAAATCGTGTAACTTATAAGTCTAGGGGCCTAACTTTTCAACAATTTGAAATGGGCCAAACCATAGGTATTGAAACTTTGTATGCTTTCCCTTTTCATCATGTCGGTGATCCCACTTAAGAACCAGATCTCCAAGCTGAAAAATTCTCTTCCCAGACTTATTCTTATCAAACCATATCTTCAAAATATCTTGTTGGTGCTTAAATATCTCTCTTATCACCGGGATTTTGATCCCCCAAGATCGAGTGAGGGGAGGTCACTCCTGGGCAATAGCAGAACCACTTTAGGCTATGCCTCCGACCTTGCACAGTCAGAGAGGGATTTGTCATTGGTCGTTGGAGTACGTCCACATAAGCCTTGTCAATCTTCTACGTCACCAAATTCTACTCCACATAAGATTTTCAATCAGCATAATGAGGGGGCTAGGATCCGGGATGGGGCAAAGTATGTTGAGGAAGGTGCATGGTGGGATTAATGGGGCTAAGGGACCATGGGAAAATGGAGTCCAAACCTACGCAAGAAATGATTACAAATGGAAAGAATGATGAGAGGTAGTAAACAAAGGCAAGATAGCTGCTGATTTCCCAATCAGGAGACTTTGGCAGGCGATTGAGAGGACAAGGAGGGACAATCCATCACATGGAGCACCAGCAAGATGAATTCCATGCAACTTTAGAAGAACCATTGTTGAATTCCTGAAACAGAAGTTGGAGCATAACAAGTATGAATTCCGAACCACTATACCCTAATTTGCAGGCATGAAAAGCAATTAACAAAATGGAGTGGAAACAGGAAACACATTTACACGTAAAAGAAAGTACTTATTGGGAAAACCAACAACACAAGAATCTCTGCTATGAGTAATAGTCTTTCACTGCAATTTATTCATACATACATATCAAGCTTTAAAAATGGGAGCCTCAGCCTGGGATTGTTTCCCAATCCAATTCAACAACTCCTTTCTCCCTCTATCAGGAGCGTTTTTATACAATCCTATTGCCAATACTACCGAATAAAAACTTATTACAAGTCTCCATCAGGCGCTAACTATGAAAAAAGTGGATTATCACCACGTTTACAAATATAAACAAACATCATGGAGATGTAGCACGTGATAATGTGGGCTGACAGCGTAGAGCCTCCCACCGTTCTGCTTCGTGAAAATGATTCCCATGTGGCATGCTAATGGTTTATTGCCCACACAGGATACTAGGGAAACATTTTGGGTATCCTTTTCCATCTGAAAGATGCCAATCAAAGGATGACAAGAAGGCCCAAATCCTTTTCCCTACCATTCTCCTTACCTCATCCTATGAAATGAACCACATGCCATACTTGAAAACCAAGAAAACCGTGCCACTAGATGAGACTTCCACCTCAGGCATATCTCAAATGGCATCTAAGGAATTAGCCAATTTGCAATGAGGCAGATCACATTCGTGAATGCCTTCTCCACTATCGTTTCCACACTGGATGGGAGATCTACACTTTGGGAGTTTTCTCAGCCATCCGATCAAAGGAATCCCTTATATCTGCTATCCATGTCCCATGTCACCTGCTGCCAACTTTTCTCTTATGAACACCGCGGGCAATTTTGGGATCATGAAATGTTTTGAGCCATCGATCGAGATCGACCCTTCCTGGAGCCATTGATTAGAGTGGGCCCTACCATTTTTCACAATGGGGAACTCAGATATTCATCCCTACTAGTTCTCCTTGTGAAATGAACTGTAGCCATAGATCTATCTCCTTCTTCATCACAGCCATTGATCTTTGTGACCTCTACACCTTTTCGCGACTTGAGATTGTGGTTTTATCCACACAAGTATGGATCATGAAATCACTGTAGGCTATAGATATTCCCCAGGTTTCATCTCAAGCATCGAAATCCATTGTTATTTAACACGTTTCGCAATCCAGAACAGAAGCTTTGACTGTGCATGTTTTCTCGTGTGAAGAGATTCAAAACTGTTGATCTTTTCCCAATCAACCGCATCCCTTGATCATGAATCCTGCCCAAAGTTAACAGTGTGCTTGCCATTTTCCTCATTGAAGGGTGGTCATATGAAATTCGAGGGGTTGAGACCCTTACTGAACATCCGTCAGGCCCTTAAATCAATTGTTAAAAATGGAGTTTTAACACTCTCTTTTCACTTGAGCCTAGACTCTTCAAGTTTCAACAAGGTATTAATTAGATCTTGTACAACTTTTCTACCAGACCCTCGTGAATATTTGTCTAACTAAGAGGATGGGAGTAAAATTTTTGGGGCCCATGATAGCCTATTTCCTATAGACCATAGTATAAGCGTACACTCCTAAGGAAATCTTAGGTGTAACACTGTCTTCCCAAAGTGCATTGAGAAGAGCTATGTGCCAACTTCTCTGATTTTCAATCACAATCTTCTTTAAGATTATGATAAGTTTTTTATTAGTTGGCTAACCCATTACCTTGAGGATAATAATTCATAGAATAATGTAACTTGATTCCCTTTTCACTAGAAAATTCAGTTAACTTAAATGATGAAAAATAAGATGCATTATCAAAGACAAGTGAAATTGGAACCAAAAATATGGTCATGATATGTTCTCGTAAGAATTCGATGACTGCATCCTCATTCACTTTGCGTAATGTAATTTTGTATACCCACCTTGTGAACTAATCGGTAGTTGTGAGGATATAAGGATATATTTGTGTTTTAATGAAGAATTCGTATTAATTTCTCCAATGATGTCAATAACCCATTGTTTGAATGGCTTAGAAATAATAACCGGTTGCAATGGTCCAACCATTTTTTCAATTTTTCCACAGCTTCTTTGACATATGTCACACTTTCTTACATAGGCATGAGAATCTTTAAACAATTTTTTCCTGTAATATCCATCTCTTAGAATCTTTTGGGAAGTAGTGTCTCCTGAAAAATTTCCTCTAGTAGGACCATCATGCAATTCCTTGTCAAATTTAGAGGCATCCTCTTGTTCGAGGCATCTCATAAATACCCCAAAATAACTGCATCACTTATTTAGTAAGAATATGACTTTAAATGAATCTCTCTTCTTTGTTTAGAACTCCAATGCTTTAGTAAATACCCTTGTTGAAGGTAATGTACAAGATCTACGTACCAAGATTCACGTGTTGTAAAGATAGGACATATATCAGTCATATGCAATTCTGCTTCATTCTTCCAATTATCATCTTCATCGGTCTCAACTTTGGCCATTAATATACACAGCCCTTTCCCTTTGACAATGGTGGCTAGTTTGAACTCCAAGTCATATTCCTGTAATGTTGTCACTCAATTCCCTCTTTGTTCTCCCAATTCCTTTTGTACAGAAAGGGTCCAGCCAACCAGATGAGGTTCTATTTTCCTCAATGTAAGGTCTGAATTATTTTTCTTCTTTAACTAATGCATATGCTTATTTATAAATGGAAAGGTAGTTCAACTCAATACCTTGTAACCCAATGCTCATAAATGATATGGGGTACTCATGTCCCATTTCTTCTCTCTTTATGAGCACTACTGTGAGTGAATTATTCGAGGAAAAATTGTACATAATGAAATCCTTTTCAAAATCAGGAATTTTGAGGGAAGGTACATGAGCTATAGCTATTTTTATGTTCTTAAAGGAAACCTTCTCTGTATCATTCCATTTGAATTGTACACTCTGCTTTACCATTTGTTGCAAAGGTTTTACTGTCTATGCAAAGCCAGGGACAAAACTTCAAACAAAATTTAAAGTACCCATGAATGATTGCATACATTTTTTTATAGGGTAACATAATCTGAGATATGGCTTCTATTATCTCAAAGTCTATGGATATACCCTAATTATAAATAATATGGCCTAACAGTTTCCCCTCTAATACCATGAAGAAACTTTTCTTAGGATTTAAATAAATGTTGTATTTTCTACAACTATCAAAAATTTGTTTCAAATGAAAAACATGGTCTTCTCTCTTCTTAGAGAAAATTGTTACATCATCTAGATAAACTACCAGGATGTGGCCAATTAAAACCCAAAGATCTATATCCATCTCCCTTTGAAAAGTGGCTCCAGTATTGATAAGACCAAAGGGCATCCTTCTATACGAAAATGTTCGCCACTTTGCTCAAAATCTAGTTTTCATCCTATATTTCTCAGCTACCAACACTTGGTTATAGAATGAAAAACCATTCAATAGGGAGAACATTTCAAAATCTAAGAGTGTTTGTAGAATATGTTCCAATGGTGGAACTAGTTAATTATCTGTATCTTAAGATCGGTTCAGATTTCAAAAATCTGCACATATTTATTCCTTACTGGCACCAAATTTTCTACCCACTCTCAATGCCTGACTCTGAAAATGATCTTTGCATCAAGTAACTTCTTAAATTCATTTTGGATCAATGGTTCTAGTTTTGGATGCAAATTTCTTAATTACTGCACTGGAATGTTTACGTCTTGGTTTAATAGGAATGACATGTTGTATAATATGGGTTTAATAGGTCTTCAAGTATTCATATTCCCAAGCAAGAATGTCCTTATATTGTTTAAACAAACTGATAAATATTCTTCTTTCTCCTGGTGAACAACATTTTCCCAAGTTTACATACTTCCATTAAGCCTCTGTCCCAATATTAATAAGTTCATACTGCATAGATGAACTATTTGTTTTGACATTAGCAGGTCTTCTGAATTTGTTGTTTAGATCAAAAACACTTCCATCCTTTTCACTCCTTTAGGCATAAAATTTCCACTTTGAAGATTACCTTGATGCTCTTCATCATCAATCACTAAATCCTTCAAAGTTTCATCATTCGTTAGAAAATATACGATTTTATGATCATCATCAAACACTCTCAAGATTGTAACAATTTCTAATATAGATGGCCTGAAAATCAATTCAATAGAGCATTTTCTATTAGTGGGTACTAACCGTGTAGCAACAACAACTAAAAAATCAGTTGCAACATTTTGTATCCTAGGAATTGAACTTATATTGAAAGCATTGAACTTTGTTATCAAATACCAGACTTCATATTGATATCCTTTTATGTGTGGTGATGAACAATGAATTTTATTTCTAATTTGTCTGAAAAAATACTTTAGAATCACCGAATACTTTTAAATTCCTAACCTTAATATCAATGGCTTTTCTTAGGCTGTGGAATAGAGCTTCATATTCAGATATGTTATTCTTACATTCACAATCTAGTTGACAAGAGAGATATTGTTTGTTATTTTCAGGATCAATCAAGACACACCCTTCTCCTGAGCCCTCTTGTGTTTTGGAACCATCAAAATAAAAAACCATAATCTATCTTCTAAATCTACTTGCTTAGTGTTTCTTTCTAAGTTAGAAACTAAATTAACTATATTACAATCAATATCACTAGTCTATGAAACATGGAGTTCGAGTTGTGTGTCTGACTCATGACTGACTTCCTTAGCTTGATAATTTCTAGGTTCAAGTTCTAAAAAGATGTTACCCAAGACCAAAGATGACAATTTTATAGGTTCATGTTCTCCTTCTAATCGAGTTACATTGTGTTTCATGTGTGGTTCTCCCATTACCTTAACTTGATTTTGACTGTTATTTTATGGAAGCCAAATGTGAGACCAATAAGTTGCGAAGTACCCATTAAGTTTTTCAAACCAATCCCTACTCATTATCAAACCATAGGCCTATGGTATATCTACCACCATAATTTCTATAAACTGGCAAATTCTATAATCTACACATAACCTAATCAACACATTTTTCATTTCTCTTGTTACCTTGCCTATAGATCTATACAATTGAATAATATTAGATGAGGATGGTGTATATTGACCATTGATATTTTTACATATTGAGAGTGGCATGAAATTAGATGAAGCCCCAGAATCCACCAAAACATTATGCACATTATGATTGAAAATATCGAAAGACAATAAGAATGGAAAAGTTTGAGACATGGACTCTTTTCCAATGGTAGCTTCATTAATTTATTTATTAGATTGACTGCCATCCTAAGAACTATTGTGTTGAGGGTCGAATGCCTCTTGTTATGAAGAGAAACTTTTTATGGCTTGGGGCATACCACAAGGGACAGCTTGACACCATAAATCATCCTTTTCCAATATGCAAGAGAAACCAAACATCTAACACTAAGGGATATCGAATCGTACCTTGTTCCGAATGGTAAAAGTAGATCCCTATTGAAATTTTCCAATTCACGCTTGATTTAGCAACTCTCTCTCAGCAACACCAAACAATACAAGAATGCTCTATAATAATTTGTTAGAACTACTCTAGCATATATATTCAATAATATATAAGAAATTAAACATGTCCATGGATACAATATTCATATTCAAATGCACATTAATTGGACAAGAAAAGATATTTCCATTAATAAAATCATAGATTATAAAAGTTACAACCTCTATTGACACGTCTATGAACCGTAGAAACTAATTCCTCCACCTGGGCCTCCACCACCTCAATCCTCCATCTATCAATAGCAAGCTCACAAAGAAAAAGAAAGCTTGGGAAGAACACAAAGTGCTCCAAAGGGACAAAGGGATGCAAACTCAAGTATAAGCAAACTAAGGAAACAATGGACTATAGTTTATTTTCTCTTCAATTCCTCCTCTTCAATGTATCCAAGGGGTTCCTTATATAGCACTCGAAAAGGGTAATGGAGCATCAAATCCAAGCATTCTCAAAGCTTTTAGAAGGCCAAGAGTCAAGTTATTCAGACTTAGATGAGAAAAATTCCAAAAATGTTCAGACTTATGCACACATCCCGATGTATTCGGGTTTGAGGTCAAAATTTGTGTGTATAGGCGAGTATGCGGTTAAAAGGAGTGTGCAAAAATAAACAGGATTTTTTTAGGGATGATCTTAGAACATCAAAGGATAATACAAGTTCATGGGGTCTAAGGAGTCTGCAGAATGACAAGGATGACCATAAATATGTGGTCAACCATGTGTGGTAAAATCAACTATAACAGATGCCCCCTAATGTGTGAGGTCAGAGGGGTAACATCATGGCCAAAATACATTATAAAATCCATCCCATAAGTGGATTAATGAAGACCCAAGTGGAAGAACCAGCCACTCATTAGTACAATACAATGATAAATCTCTACATGTGACTGCAAATACATGGAGAATTTATGGATATATAAGAGTACAATGTCCATGAACATGCATGATATACAAAATGTGTCATGTGTGTTAGGATTATTAATCCTCCCTTGTTCATACTTTCCATTAGATTAATTAGCCCAACTTAGGAACCTTATTTAATTAATTGGGTCCACTAGTATCATTGGGTCCACTTGGCCTAATGGGGACTCATGTGCCAATCACTTGAGTGCAGGGAACACTGTTAGAGGTTAACCACCACTTAATGCATGTGCATGCATATTTTTGGGTGCCTCCTAGACCAATCCCTACATTTTAGGAGCCACTCGGAATCCTGAAACCAACCTACTTCAGTCAGTTGGTGTTAGTACTAGTTACTCTTAGTTAGCCCCTAGTTACATTTAGTTACTTGAAAGTAAGTTAAGCTAGTGCTACCAATGCATGGATAATGCATGTTTTCATGGGGATCGCTTTTCCTACCTACCACACTGGGCTGCACTGAGTTAACTAAATATCAGTGGTCGCTAGAGTTATTGGTCATCATGGAGTTATCTATTTGGACTTCGATATTGATTGGGAGACCTTGACTTAGAGATTCAGTTCCATATAGCCATATCCACTTGGAGGATTCGAATTCATATTGCATGCATTTGTATTCTACCTATGTAAACTATTGTAACACCAGACATTATTGTTGTGAATGATACTGTAAATTCCTAAGCAATACTTTTTTTTTTGTGTGTGATTTGTTTTGTTCAGTTTGTATCTTATTCTCCATTATTTCATTGCAAACATTATTAGAGATACCTTCTTGAAGATCTAAATGGCATTCAAATTCTAATATGGTATCAAATACTTATCAGGAAGGTTTCACGCTTGTTTCTCCCCATCAAGCATCAGAAGCAGTTGGGTTCCCACAAAAGTCCCTTATGAAAATTTGTTAGCTCTGGATTTATTCAGAGTAGTAGAGAGGGCATGACGGTCCCTGAAAAAATGTTCATGCTAAGAGGAAAAGCATGATACTAGCAATTCATATGTTTTAGTGTGTTATTGTAGTGAAATTGATAGGTGCTACGTAGCTTGTGAGAAGTATTTGCACTCTTCCATCTGGAGCAATTATGAGTTCTCAAAATCTCGAACCACAGATCTTCACAACTTCCAATTATCTTAATTGGAGGATTGATATGCAGCTGTCCTTGTGGAAGCATGGCTACCAGAGGACCATACATGGATGGGAGGTTGAGCCTCATAAGCTGTAGAGTGGAACAAGTTCCTAAACGGTTGTGATGAAGAATTCGGGTACTTATGTACTTATATTTCTAGAGATATCCTCTTCCATCTAGAAGGATTGAGGACTCCTAAAGAATCCTAGGAGAAGCTCAATAGCTTGTTTAACAAACAACATGAGATTCAGAGACACATTCTGGACAGTGAATTGGTACCTTTACATCCCAGCAGTTTCAATAATATGGTGCAATTCTTCTTTAAATTCAAGTCTCTAGTGCTCCAATGCAGAAAGTTTAGAATAGAGTGGAAGGATGAGCAGAATGTCCTTTCCATACTCAACAAACTAGGCCCTTAGTACTCTCTATATGTCTCTATGTTTCACTCCAAGCAGGAAATCTTTCCTTATTGGAAATTTCCTTCTTTAGATTATTTTTTCGAGTCCTTAATCAAAGAGAAAAACAAATTGATTCAAATGGGAGTCATCGAGACCTCCAAAGATCAAGCTCTCTTAATTACTGACTCTTCAAAAGCGGAAGCACATGGGAAATGAAAGAAGAAGGAGGCAAAGTTAGCTGATTCGAAGCCTAAATAAAATCACCAAGCTTTTGAAAGGGCCTCTGGCTCTAAGAAGAATAAAATTGTTAAAAAATTATGTCCCTATTGTAAAAAAGGGTATCACCTTGAAGATCATTGTATGAGGAAGGAACTTGATGAAATGTCTGCTCTTCTCGTGAAGCATAACATTAAAATAGAAAAACAGTTTCATAATGGACATGAAATATGTCATTCTTTGAAAGGAGGACCACCTCGGTCTACATCCTATTTGATTGATTCTAGAGCCTCCAACCACATGGTTTCCTCCAAGGATCTCTTCTCTTCTCTTAGTGTCAAAGAAGGGCCTATTATTCACATGGGAGATGATTCCTAAATCCTAGTAGTAGGAAAGGGCACCATCAGAGAGAACCATGGTGTGTTTAGAGATGTCTTATATGTGCCCTCACTTGTAGCAAATCTGTTGTCTGTTTATTAGATGACCCATACTGGCTCACCAAAGTAAGTATTGTTTGGACCCGACTCAATAGAGATTAGCAATATCTCAACTAAGGAGATTGTAGAAAAAGGAATTGTTGATCACACCTCCCAGGCATACTATTTCTCTTACTTCATTCCATTATTAGTTTCAGCATCATCACAGATTGCTTTCAAAGTTTATGAAGGTATAAATATTCCTTCACTTGCTATTGTAGTTTCAGTTTCAAATCCTGACATTTTAGATTCAGATTCAGAAGAGGTGTCAGCCCAGTATGAACCAGACATTGAGCTTACAACTCAAAGGGATCTAGATCTAGATCTAGCATCTACCTCATTCCAGCAGCCTGAATGGACTAAGAAGCTCATAGAAGCAGTTGGAGATGGTGCTTAGGATCTATATGAAAAAAGAAGAATGAGGTCCCAGTTTAGAAGGAAAGTGTACCACTGTCTCACACCATATCCTCTTATTGTTTAGAGGTGTTTTATGATGCTTGAGTCATATCCTCAATCCTTCAGAGAGGATTTCCATTATCCTATATGACAGGCATCCATGGATGAGGAGTTTGATTTTGTACATGACAACCAGACCTCAGAACTTGTTCCCTTACCTCCACGAAGGAATATGGTACAGTGAGAATGGATATACAAAACCAAAATAGCTTCTGATGGGAGAAAAACCAAGTAGTAGGATCTGTTGATGGAAAAAGGGTATTCTCAGGTCCAAGCCTTAGGCTACAATGAGGTATTCACTCTAGTATCTAGAATGTACTCCATCAGGCTGGTATTGGCCATTGCTTATTAGAAGAGATGGGAAGTACACCACATGGATGTGAAGAGTGCCTTCCTCTATGGTGATTTGGAGGAGGATATCTCTATGAAACAACTTGAGGTGATTATTGATGATCCTTCCTTTGTTTTCAGACTAAGGAAATCACTGTATGGAATCAAACAAGCCCCAAGGGCATGGTACTCCAAGATGGATTCCTTCCTCATCTCTCATAAGTTCGAATGGTGCAAATATGATTTCAATGTCTACATGGAGAAGAAGGATGGGTTCTTCCTTTTGCTTGTATTATGTGTGGATGATTTGCTCATTACTAACAGCTCTGCTACTAGATTGAGCAACATCAAGTATTCTCTTAATAGAAAATTCGCTCTAATTGACTTAAAATTGTTAGGAAAGTTTAGTGGTCTTGACGTAAGTCAAAAGTATTAGAGAAGCATGCTCTCACAATCTAGGTATTAATCATACATGCTTAAGAAATTACACATGGAGGAATTCAAGGCATCCCCCCACCCTTTTCTAGCAGGAATCAGGCTTGAAGAAGGTGGTTCTACACCTTTGGTGGACAACACTCTCTACAAACAGCTCATTGGAATCCTTCTGTATCTCACTCATTTGAGACTAGAAATATCCTATGTTGTTAGTGATTCTTCCAGAGATATGCAAGAGCCACATGAGATGCATTAGATGGAAGCAAAGACGATCTTGCACTATGTGCACGGTACTATTGATTATGGGATTCACTATGCTGTTGGAGCACAGTTGGATCTCACGGGCTTTACAGACTAATATTGGGAAGGAGATGGAAATGATAGGAAATCCACCTTGGGTTTTGTATTCATGATTGGACCTGTGCAATTTGTTGGTCTAGAAAGAAGCAAGTAGCCCTTGCACTTTATTCTCTAGAAGCAGAGTATCGGGGAGCTAGGAATGCGACTATTCAAGCAGTTTGGTTGCATGGCATCTTGACAGAGTTTAGAATTCATACTTCATATAAAGCATATATTTATTGTGACAACCATATCACAATCAAGATCTACAGCGATCCTATTCAGAAGCAGAGGACAAAGCACATAGAGTTTCACCTACACTACATTTGGGAACTGGTGCATGACATAACCCTCAAACTACACTACTGTCATTATACAAAATTTTAACTCAAATGGGCCTTTCAAATAGAATTCAAATTCCATGCCATCATGTATTAGTGAATGAAATTTATTTAAATTTGAAATACCATATAGGTCTTAGAAAAAAATTTAATATAAATTTGCGGATAGTTTTCATAAAAAAAACTAATTTTTTGTTTGTATTTTCGACATATCTCCCAGTGTTTTTACTCAAATTTCAATTGGGAGATCTCATTGGATGCGGAATTAAATTCTACATCCAACAAGTATCCACTAGGAATTCTTTTGATGGACTCTTCTACCCCCCAAAAAAGAAATACCTAAAACAAATGAGATGATGATATCATCATCACATTTTTTCATATATTTCTTGTTTTTGGGGTAGCGAGGTCCGTCAAAAGTATGTCGAGTGGGTACTCGTTGGATGCATAATTTAAATCCACATCCGATGAGCTTTCTCGATCATAATTGGGGTAAAAACACAAATAGATATGTCAAAAATACAAACAAAAATGTAGTTATTTTTCCTTCCTCCAAAATTAAAAAATATGATTTTATTATTTTAACTATTATTTTATTGATTTTCCTTAGGAGGCCCATTTTGAGTTGAAATTTCCTCTAATTCTCACAGAGAATCAGATTGTATATATTTCTACCAATTATTTTACCGAAAATATATTTTCCTTTCTCATGTCTCTTTTGTGCATTAAGGCTTGATTCTCAGTTCCTATTTTTGAGGGGGGGTTTCCCAAGAGGTTTTCATACCTCATTTGTATTATGTCTCTAAGATTGTATATTGGATGACCTATGGTATTGTTACCATTTCCCATAGTTTTCCAAGTTAGGATTTTTAATCCTCCCTTGTTCATACTTTATATTACATTAATTAGCCTAACTTAGGAACCTTATTTAATTAATTGGCTCCACTAGTATCATTGGGTCTAGTTGGACTAATAAGGACTAATATACCAATCACTTGAGTGTGTTGAACATTGTTGGAGGTTAAATACCACTTACTGCATGTGCATGCATAACTTTGGGCGCATCCTAGACCAATCCCTACATTTTAGGAGCCACTGGGAGTCCCAACACCAACCTACTTCAGTCAGTTGGTGTTAGTACTAGTTAGTCTTAGATAGACCCCAGTGACATTCACTTAATTCATAGTCAGTTAACCTAGTGCTACCAATGCATGGATAATGCATGGTTGCATGGGGAGGAGCACTTTTCCTACCTACCATACTAAGTTGCACTGACTTATCTAGTTGTCAGTGGTTGTTGGAGTTATTGGTCATCAAGGAGTTGTCTATTTGGACTCTGATATTGATTGGGAGACCTTCAGTTAGATATTTAGTTAGATATAGTCATATCCACTAAGAGTATTTGAATTCATATCCCATGCATTTGAATTCTACCTATATAAACTATTGTAACAATGGATATTGTTATTGTGAATGGCACTGTAAATTCCTAAGAAATACTTGTTTGTTTCCTCTTTGGTTTGTTTTATTTAGTTTGTATTTTCATTCTCCATTATTTTTTTGCAAACTTAATTAGAAGTATCTTCTTGAATATCTAAATGACATTCAAATTCTAATAATATATGTTCATCGCCACATACAATATACAATAAATCAGAATCTCCAATGTGGATGAAGATATAGAATAGATCAATATATCCATAATGGATGAAGATATACAATGGATCAAGATGTCCATAGTAGCTAAAGATATATGATATACACTGGAATCAAATCACAAGAGATGAAATCTCATGAATACTCACACAATCCAGGAGGTAACATACATGGAATGCCACCAAGCTAGAGGGTCTTCTACACGAAACTACGAGTACATGTCCTACTATGTGAATAGATGTGTCAAGGTCAAAAATAGTAGTCCATTGTCTGATTACTGATCATTGACGTATACCATTAATATATGCAAGATAACCCACAGCTAATGAAAATGGGAATCAAGGTATGGAGTGCAATATAACAAGTGTGAATAGATGTGTTAAGTTTGAACACTTGGAATAATCCATTGATCAAGGGACATTGATGTATTCCAAAAATTGGCGATAGTGAGAGAACCTACCACTGATGACTGTAAGTCTCCAGGAACTCAAAGGACTCTATACTCCTATTCCAGAATAAATGATCTGATGTTGATGTAATGGAATCCATAGGAAGGAGGGAATTAATGCATCCCCCATAAACCAACACAATGCACTCAAAAATGTTTTATAAAGTTGAAGGACTCAAACAAGGTGTGCCCGAACCAGTAATAGTACCAGGAATGTTCGACATTCAAAGTAAATATAAGTGAGGAATGTCCGAATTGAGCTTTAACTTCCTTCAAACAAGAGAATAAAGGAAAATGGTGACTGAACGTAGGAAGAATGGACTTGATATGCAAACTGGGACATCTCTGTGAGATAGGAGGCATCAATAGAGGCTCCATAGGGACTGGAAGCTTAACCCGTCAGTGGACATAAACTTAGAATAACGAGTACAACTCCTAAAGTAAAACTAATAACCCAATACAATAGATATGATATCTAGTGCTCTTTTTGAAGGATACATGACTCAACTGATGCCAAAGATAACATCTTTTCCTATCTGGATTTTCGGTTTTTTTATTTTTTTGGACTTTCTCAGATATTTTGAAAAGCTTGAAAAAGAATAAAAGTGCTTTATAGTACAAATCTAGAAGGAGATGAGTGTTAGGGGGAAAGAAAACTAGTTGCAAGCAGTGGAACATGCCTATGCTCAATGCAAGGATATATGTGCAGGATAATGACACCCGGGGGAAGGTCTCCTCTAAGTAAAAGGGATGATCAAGCTACAAAAGATATGAAAAAAAAGGCACTGCTTGGCTTGACATGATACAAGCTCAGGATATATGGTTGATAACTCAAAGTCAGGGAGCCGGCATAAAGCTCAAGAAGGGAAGAAAAAATCATGAAAGTGAAATTATAGCTTGACATATACAAGGGAGTCCTAAGGGAATGGCCAGCATACTAGTTCAAAGGGAGTATGAAGCTCTTGCTCAAGGACATGGAAGGAATAAAAAGGGACTCCCACAACCTAAATGAAAAATTTCCGCATGGGAATTAAATGAAATATAAGATCTAACTAGGGTACCCATGTATGGGAAAGCTCTACCATTCACATAGCACCACTTCTAATACAAACATGAAGGTTCCATGACATCATGGAATGGATTTGTACCTAATTTTAAGATGAAATGGTGATAACGTCATGCAAAATGTAGGAAGATGGGAAATCCTAACCTATATGCTACTTGAAGCATTATACTTGTGATGGGAATGAATAGGTCAAAGCCTTGGAGAGAGTGTTCAACCACTAGATCCTATATAACAATAATATCAGTCCAAAATAGATGGAAACAATCATTAAAGTGTCCAAACTATTGGATGTGGGGAGGATTGATCATAACAACCGCATCCAGACGAAACAATGTGGTGAACAATGGGACATGAGAATGAATATAAGGTGTATACCCAATGTTCACATATCCACTAACAACCCCATGAGGGTGAACACTAGTGTAAATATAGATCCAAGGGAATAAAAATCTTCCAAAAATGGAGTAGAGGATGGAATATGACCATTGCCAAATCCATGAGCACGGTAAGGGGCTGTGACGCCCCCAAGTCCGACATCAAGGTTTGTATGGGGACCAAGGAAAGGTGATAGGATACCAGGAATGCCAAAGATAAAAGGATATGAACTCAAGAGAACATAAATATACTCAAGGAACCACGATCCCAAAATACAACTAGCACACAAAGCGCACACTCCTAAGAGAATTTGCAACAAAAATACAAGTAAAACAAGGAGAGGATAACTGAGCTTCCGAATGCAGCAGGTATGTCTTGCCTAGGACAGTATTGAAACTCCCATACACTACAAGAGGAGGTACACAACAAATTATATTGGCCCCCATCTTCAACATGTAAAGTGACTATGCTCTCTGACCCTTACCTGGCTAGGACACCTACAGAATAATTTCTACAAGTACCTTTTGTGATACCTATGTAAGGAAACTAAGGTGTCCCCAATATAATCAATGCTCAAGCATATATTCATAGCAGGGATTGACCATATGGGAATGGTATCGAAGACCAAAACTCAAAGGAGCACCAAGATATGAATACAATCTTGGAAATATCTTTGGCACTCACAAAAGTTACCAAGGGCTATCCCAATCATATTTTCTCATGTTGCCTCATGCTTAAATACCCTGTAATAGGAGCATCTTAACAAACACTAATTATACCAAGGAATTCACACTCTCACTTGGACAGACACCTTCTTGTTTTATTTAGTGGTCTTGGACAATTAACTCACAATAAGATATTCCAAGACCATAAAACCTATTCTTGTTGATGCACCCTATAAAAGAAAAGAGTGTAATTCATTTTGCTAAACATTAATTTTAGTTGGTTGTGATTACTCAAAGGGAAATGGTCATGCAACTAATGATGTTATGAATTAGCAGTGAAGTAAATATGCACACCTAACAAGCAATGCCAAGTGCAATTGTGTAGAATAAAAAATATGGTATGCCACTACATGAGATTCATGTAAAACTATTCCTTTCTTAATGCCAATGAAATCCTAAACACAACTCTCATCCAAGCAATCCAATGCAAGTACCTCCTTAAATCGATATGCAAAAAATGCAACTACTTTGTATTTTTCAATATAAAATAATGAAAAATGCAATAAAAGTCATTTAAAAGCTATCAGTCTCTATAGAAAGTATAGAACATAAGCCCAGCAAGACACCAACACAAAAAGAGTACTGCAATTATAGCAAAAAAGAAAAAAAAGATAAAACGACTAGAACTACTTTCAAATAAAAAATAAATGAAAAAGAGGTCTCTCATCATAAAAGAAGCAATCAATGAACAACATCAAAACCCAAGAAGACATAGCAATACTCACAACCCACCCAACAACTTCCCACAACATCAAACTCAACCAAAAGGGAGGATGTACACCACTATATAAATACCAACACTATAGGTACATGACTTTTGGCCAAAAACTTGCATGTATACACAGATTTTAGCCAAAAACCTGCATGTATACATGACTTTTGGCCAAAAACCTACATGTATACGTGACTTTTGGCCAAAAACCCGCATATGTATGCAAATTTTTGCCAAAAACCTTCTTATAGAGAGAACAAAGTGGTAAAAATGAGGAAAAGCATCAAACCACTCAAGGGGTGTGTCAATGTATGAACATACTATAAAATGAGATGCAAAAATATTGAGAAACAAAGAGCAAGTATAAAAGAAATTGTTCCCCCATCCCCAAAGAAAAACAAGAAGGATCCCCAGTGGAGTCGCCAATTCTGTTACAGAGAGAAACTTCCTATGGCTTGGGGCATACAACAACAGACAACTTGACACCAGAAATGAATATTTTCCAATATGCAAGATAACCCAAAAATATAGCACTAAGGGATATCGAATCATACCTTGTTTCAAACGATTGAAGTAGATCCCCGTTGAGCTTTTCCAATTCGCGGTTTCTTTAGCAATTCGCTCTCAACAACAACAAACAAGACAAGCATGCTCCATAATAATGTGTTGCGCCTACTCTAGCATATATATTCAATAATGTATAAGCAATTAAACATATCCATGGATACAATATTCATATTCAAATGCACATTAATTGGATAGGAAAAGATATTTGCATTAATAAAATCAGAGATTACAAAAGTAACAACCTTTGTCGGCATGTCTATGAATCGGAGAAACCAAGTCCTCCACCTAGGCCTCAACCACCTCAATCCTCCATCTCTCAACATAAATATCACAAAGCAAAAGAAAATATTGGGAAGAACACAAAGTGCTCCAAAGGGACAAAGGGATGTAGACTCATGTATAAGAAAAATGAAGAAACAATAGACTATAGTTTCTTTTCTCTTCAATTCCTCTTCTTAAATGTATCCAAGGGGTTCCTTATATATCACTCCAAAAGGATAATGGAGGGTTGAATATGAGCATTCTCAAGGAATTAGAAAGGACAAGAGTTAATTTATTCAGACTCATATGAGGAAAATTCCAGAAATTCCTATGGCTTGGTGTACCACAACAGATAGATTAACTCTAGAAACCAATCCTTCCTTATATGCAAGAGAAACCAAACATCTAACACTAAAGGATCTCAATTCATACCTTATTCTGGATGGTTGATGTAGATCCCTATTGAGCTTTTCGATTCTCGCTTGTATTAGCAATTTTCTTCCTCAACATTTAGCAAAGACAAGTATGCTATATATAATTGTGTTAGACCTACTCTAGCATATATAAATCAATAACATATAAGCATTTACACGCATCCATGGATCAAATACTCATTTAAATACACATTATTAGATAGGAAAAGATATTTCTATTGATATAAAACAGAGATTGCAATAATGAAAACCTCTGTCGACACATCTGTGAATTGGACAAACTAAGTACCCCACTTGGGCCTCCATCACTTCAATACTTCATCTCTTGATAGGAAGCTCACAAGCAAAAGGCAAGCTCAGGAAGAACACAAAGTGCTCTAAGGGACAAAAAGATGCAGACTCAAGTATAAGCTCCGAAAACAATGGACTATAGTTTTCTTGCTCTTCAATTCCTCCTCCTTCAATGTATCCAAAGGGTTCCTTATATAGCTCTTCAATGGGGTAATGGAAGGTCAAATCCAAGCAATATTAAGGAATATGGAAGGCCAAGAGACAAGTGACTCGGATCCACATCAAGGAAAACTTCAAAATCATTTGGCATTTTGCACACATCCTGATGTACACGGGTTTAAGGGTCAAATCCGTGTATATACGCAAGAAAGGGATTAAAAGTCACGTATGGAAATTATTGCAAGTTTTTAGGGATGATATTGGAAACATCAAAGGTACGAAAATGGTCCATGGGGTCTAAAGAGTCTGTAGAGGGATAGGGAAGGCCATAAAAGTGTGATCCACCATGTGTGGTAAAATTAGTTGTAATAGATGCCTCCTAATGTGTGAGGTCAGAGGGGTCATATGATGGAAAAAATACATTATAAGTCCATCCTATAAGTGGAGTGATGAAGAAGGAAGTGGAATACCCAACCATCCAATCAGTACAATACAATGATCAAAATCTACACATAACTACAAATAGATGTAGCAGTCTCAGATACATAAGAGTACAATGGCCATGAATAGGCATGATACAAAATATGACATGTGTGGTCGTCACCATGTACAATATAGATAGCTCAGAATCTCCATGATGAAGACATACACAGGATCATGATCTCCATGTAGGATAAAGATATATAATGGACCAATATCTACAAAATGGTTGGAAAAATATGACATATACTAGAATCAAGTCACGAGAACTAAAACCTCATGAACACTGGCACGATCAAGGAGGTAGCATATATGAGATGGCACCAGTATGGAAGGTCTTCTACACAAACCACTATGAGTTCATGTCCTAGTATGTGAACAGAGGTGTCAAGGTTGAACATAGTAGTTCATCGTCTAATTATCAGTCATTGATGTATACCGTTAACAGATGCGAGATCACCCACTGATAATGAAAATGGGAATCAAGGTACTAGAGTACAAATTAACAAGTGTGAATAAATGTGTTGAGCTTGAACACTTGAGAGAATCCATTGATGAGGGGACATTGATATATTCCCAAAACTGTCGATGGCAAGAGAACCTGCCACTAATGACTGCAAGTCTCAAGGCACTAAAAAATGACTCTAGATTCCTATCCTAGAATAAATGATCTGAACTTGATGGGATGAAATCCACTGGAAGGAGGGCATTAAGGCATCCTCCATCATCCAACACGAGGTACTCAGCAAAGCTGTATAATGTGGAAGGACTCAATCATAATGTGCATGAACCAGTAACCGTACAAAAAATGGCTGACATGCAAAGTTAAGATAACTGAGGAATGGCCAACTCAGGTTTCAACTTCCTTCGAACAAGAGCATAAAGATGAATGTTGACTGATAGTAGGCAGCATAAAATCGATAATACAAAACTGGAACATCTCTGCGACACAGGAGGCATTCATAGAGGCTCCATAGGGAGTGGAAAATTACCTAGTTGGTGGAGATAAACTCAGAGAAACAAGTACAACTCCTAAATTCAAACTATTAACCCAACCAATGGATGTGATACACAGTTCTCTATTTGAAGGCGACACGACTTGACTGCTGCCAAAGATAACATCTTTTCTTGTCTGAATTTTTGGTTTTTTTATTTTTTTGTACTTTTTCAAATATTTTAGAAAATATTGAAAAAGAATAAAAGTGATTTATAGTTACATGCTAGGAGGAGACAAGTGTCAAGGAACAAAGAAACTAGTTCCAAGCAACGGAACATACCTATGCTCAAGGCAAGGACACTTGTGTAGGATAGTGACACTTGGGGGAAAGTCCCCTCCCGGTAAAAAATAGGGAATCAAGCTGCAAAGGATATACAAAATGGCTCTGTGTGGCTAGACATGAGACAAGATCGGGCTATATGGCTGATACTCAAACTCAGGGAAGTTGGCATAAGGATCAATGAGGCAGGAAAAGCTCATGATAATGCAATTACAACTTGACATAAGGGATATCTGAGGAAATAGACCAGCAAAAAGATCAAGAGGAGTATGAGGCTCTTGCAAAAAGATAGGGCGATAGTATACAATGGACTCCCACACCCTAACAGACAAACTATCCACATGGGCACCAAATACAAACAAGGAGCTAACTAGGGCACCCATGTACGGTGAAACTCTACCATTCACATCATGTCACTTCTAAAACAATAAGAAGGTTCCATGACAAGATAGAATGGGTCTGTACCTAAAGTTATAATGAAATGGTCATAAGGTCATGCAAAATGCCAATAGAGGTGAAATCTAACCTATATGTCAGTTTAAACATCATACCTGAAATCGGCACGAGGGGGTCAAAACAATGGTCGAAATGATGCTCAAAATGGTCTCCTACATCATCATATTAGTCATAAACAGTTCAAAACTATAGAAAGAGGGTAAAATTTTTTCTATAAATAGTAAAAAGTTCAAAAATTATATATACTTTGAAATTTTTACCCAACTGAGCTTAGAACTTCAAATGCGAATTCCAGGAGTTTCGTCTAGCGAAATTCGACATTGTTTTTTCTAGGCAACTTCCCATGGCCTGCTCTTCCATTTACATGTAATTTTTTTTTATTTCCATGATCAAAATAAATTTCTAGGACATTCTAATATAGTCGCTTCAGCCCACACAGAAATCAGGGATTTTTCCGTGTATAGGGTTGGCTATACGTGGAAAAATTGCCCAAACCTGTGTACATACGTTGCTGTTTTGGAAACAGTCACGTATGCGACCGTGTTTGAGGTTTTGTAAGACAAATATTGACGAAAAATTAATGTAAATGTGTAGGATGGTTCTAGAATGGAGGGAGAGAGAACACGAGGATGTAGAAGAAGCGGTACAGGGTGATCTAATGGCTTAACAAGCTCTACATTCATGTGGGCTGTATAAGTTTTTGTGTATTGGCATCCTGAGGGCCAAACCAAGATTGCTGTAGATGCTAGTAAACTACTAGGATCCTGACTTAGAGTCCTTTCAGATTGACAGGATGTCCCTCACGATTGAGGTGGAGGACATATACTTCATTACAGGATTGTCCCGATGGGGAGAGGTGGTGAACCTATCCTCTCGCGGGCCCGAAGGTGGAATTACCATTGATGAGTATATTGCAGTATACTATTTTTTGGACATAGAGAATTTTGGGAGTTAGATCCTAATAAACTCCATCTAGGTACTAGGCCTGAAGGCGATACTACTAGCACCCGCCAGGATAGCAGGGCTAGCCTCACTCCACCAGGCCTCGCTCATGGCCACTGATGTTTTATTCGGTGGAGTGCATGAGACCCATAGTTTATGATTGGAGTACTACGTTGTTGAGTAACATGAAGTAGCAGTTCAGTGACTGCAAAATGGGTAGGGTACAAAAATTCAGTTTCGGCAGTATACTGAGCACATTCTTCTTCAAGCATGTTCTTGGGCTAAGCCCTAGAGTTGATGTTCCTCCTCACGAGTTTCGAGATATAGCCCAATGAAATTGGGCAGATGCGATGCGCAGACTGGGAGAGGGTAGGGTGTCTAACCCCTACCCAGCTGATTTATTTCCATGCTCGTGGCGGCAGATAATTTCCATCAATGATTACCCCTATGCGGGGATAGATTTTCGATGAGATCCCGACATGTCCCTACCACCAAGAGTAGCATACGGTGACATTGGTAATGAATCCCAACCCTCTTTTTAAAGTTTTTTTTTTGAATTATTTAATTTTTTTTTGTTTTTTGATATATGGAACCAAAAGACATGTTTTTGTGTGACGACACATAGTGACAATCTGTCATATGTATGAAAATGTAACACCATGGTGGCCTAACAGTTTCCCTCGTCATAGACAGAGGGGATGAGGAGATGACATCATGGGCGTGGATGCAGAGTGGATGCTCCAAAGCATCCACACAAACTTTGTGTGACTAACACATAGAGTACCCATGCTGCAAGTCGAGGACTTTTTTGAGGCCATGTAACGTTAGGTGCTAGGTGTACCATGAGCATGGGTGCAGTTGTTTCGATGGCTAGCTAGAGCCATAGTGACTTTCCATGATCGAAACCCCCCTCCTCCTTCCCAGGCTTAGGTACCTAGGAGTGACATATTTTTCTACTACCATGTATTATATTTTGGTGGCTCAAAAGCCCCATTTTTGTATTATGACACTTATGTATTATGATGTCACTTTTTGGATGTTTAATGAAAAACTTCTATGATGATTTATTTTATTTATTTACATGTGTAAAAATGTATGTTTGTGATAATATTATGGTCTATGAAACAAATTCCAATCTAACACATAGTTAGGATATGAGTCAGCAACTTGATTATAAATTCTTGGAACATGTATGTATGTTATGTTGTCAAATTTCCCTTCTAAAAATATCACATGTAAGAATCTTCATAATAATGTTGGATCCCTAACATGATATAAGCCATTTAGCTATGATACTAGTAACTGTGAATCAAGACATACCTCAAGAGAGAGAACACCATGTGAAATGGAATCCCATAGAAGCTCGATAACAGCACTATACTCAGCAACATTGTTTGAAGAGGGCTGTAAAAAAACACCTCTTGAAGACAATACCTAACCCATAGGAGTATAAATCACCCAAGTAGTAGAGACTGAGTGTTGAGTGTGACAGCTAGCACCATCAGCAAATCCTATATAGATGGAAGACTCCATTGGAATCTTCCATAAGAAATGGAAGCTAATCAACAAACCAAATCACCATAAGAAAAACCTAACTATGCAAAACACTGTACAATAATATACAATAATCAGCCCTGGCTGAGGATCATGCATAGTAATTTTTAAGATAGAGCTCCTTTATAGGCTCCGCCAAGACTGTCCCCTCGTAATATTCTAGCTCATAGGTGCCCTTCTCTAACACACATTTGACAACATAAGGACCATCCCACATGGGATTAAAATTTCTTTCCCCGAAGGGTTCTTTAGCTTGATCCCAGAAAAGGACCAAATATCCTTCACTAAACCTCCTCGGACGGACAGATTTATCATACTGGACCTTAACACAACACTTATTTACTTCTAAATCCATTAAGGCATCTCGGCGCTACTCATCAAGCTGCTCTAAGTGGACCAAGCATTCCTCCAATGGGGAAGTGTCTAGTAAAAGCTCGATGGCTAGCTTCAATGAAGGGATTTTGCATTCAATCGACAAGATAGACTCCACTCCATGTACAAGCTAATATGGAGAAAAACTCGTGGCAGTATTAACCATGGTTCTATAAGCCCACAAAGCACAATCTAACATGATATGCCAATTGGTCTTGATTTGTGCGATGGTTCATTGGAGAATGGACTTAAGTGATTTGCTCACTGCTTCAACCTGTCCATTCACTTGAGGGTAGTAAGAAGAGGAATGCTTGTGCTTATACCCTAAGTTTGAGGCCAATTCTTCCATCATTCGATTTTGAAAGTACCTACCATGGTCAATGACAAGCTCCTTCAGAATACTGAACAGTAATGATCTAGTTGAATACAAAATGCGCAGCTGTCTCACCATTGGATTTAACTGTGGGCATAGCCTCAGCCCATTTCATGAAATACTCAACAGCCACTATAATATGATGATGCTCCCTAGCTAAACCTGGGTTGCAATCCATGAAATCAATCCCCCACTTAGTGAAGGGCGGTGATAATCAAATGTAATGGGGTAGGATGTGAGCACATATTACGTACAAACACCTAGCAAGGGTATCACTTTTTGAGCACATTGACACAATATTTAAAGATCAACGACAAGAAATAACCTGGTCTCAAGATTTTTTGGGATTTAGAAAGCCTAGATTTGTGACCACCACACGCTCCTCTATGGCAATCATTCAGCACAATATCAACCTCCTCATGAGTTAAACAACAACATAAAATGGAATATACCCCACTGTGGTACAATTTGTTATCCACTCTAAGGTAGTTCTTGGATACATGACGTAACCGTCATCGTTCATCCCGTGAGAGGTGAGTAGGGACCTTCAATGTTTGTGAAAAAATGATGATATCCCCATACCATGGATCCAAAGTTGAGATTAGGAAAATATGCTCATCAAAAAAACATATCTTCACAAACTTCTTCCTCCTCCTCGCTTGGGAAATTAGATATAAGCTCCGCAAAAATCAACGATTTTTTTTATTTTGCCAAAACAAACTCAAGATTGAATTCTTGCAAGGTGACAATCCACTTATTATACTTTCCCCCGATCATCCTTCTAGTGAGGATGAACTAAAATTGATTGACATGGGCTACCACCAAGGTTTGGCAAAGGAAAATGTAGTGTCTCAATCTTTGAACCGCATGAATGGTAGCTAAGGCAAGTTTCTCCACATGGGAATAATGGATCTCTGCATATACAAGGTTTCAGCTCAAATAATATATGACATGCTCATGGATCTCCTCATCCTCCTAAACCAAAACCATACAAATCGTCTCCATGGAAGTAGCCACATAAAGCAAAAAGTCAAGGCTATAGTCGGGTGGACTAATCATGGGGGGCGATGCTAAGGCTCGTTTAAGTGCATCAAAGGACTCCTGGGCTTGCTCATCCCAGCAAAAGGTAGTGTCCTTCTTCAAAAGATTCATAAAGCCTTTATTCAAATTGGAAAATTTAACCATGAATATCCGCAACAAAGTTGCGATGCCTTGCAAACATTGAAGATGTCAAATGTTTCTTGGGGGAGACAATTGAATTATTTCCTCAACCTTTAAGGGATCGACTCTTATACCCTCCTTGGAGACAATGAACCCTAAAAAGCGACTAGACTACACGTAAAAGATACACTTATGAGGATTTAACCTAACCAAGTAATGGCAGCATCTTTCAAACACTAATCTCAAATGGTAGGAATGTCCCATCCTTTGACGAGAATGAGCAGCAACGTCATCCAAAAAGACTTCAATAATCGATTTGAGATCATGGAAAATCAAGGTCATAACCTGCTGAAATGTGGCTCTAGCATTTTTAAGGTCGAAAGGCATCTTCCGATATGTAAAGGTACCCCAAGTACAAATAAATGTAGTTTTATGTTGGTCCTCGGGTTCTATTTTGATTTGATTGTATCCGGAAAGTCCATCCATAAAGGAAAATACCTTGCTTCCCGCACACTAATCCAGAATTTGATCAATAAATGGTGTGAGAAAATTATCCTTAGGATAGGCATGATTCAACTCAAAGAAATCAGTGCATATACGGATCGCTCCCTGCTTCTTATGAACCAGAATGAGGTTTGAAACCCACTCCATCAACGGAACGGAATAGATAAATCTTACTTTCAATAGCTTTTCTATCTCATCCTTAATCACAGGTGATTTTCTAGGATTCACCATACATAAGCATTGTTGAATAGGTTTCACACCTGCGTAGGTCTTTATTTCATGTTTGACAATACGAGGGTCGATACTTGGCATTTCCTCCTATGACCAAGCAAATATATGACAAAATTATTTGAACAGCTTGGTGTACTCTTGAATCTCAGCATGGGAACATTCTGCCCCAATATAGAAATTCTCAATCTTTCCAGGATCACAAGAGATATTGATAGGGATGGTGGGAGATATATTCGCCATGTTTCCATCAGCCATCAGACCAAAAGAGCTTAATGAAACCACGGGACTATCGATTCTCTCACTAAGAATCTCCCTGAAGTCCTCACACTCCAAACGGTCAAGCTCAGGAAGAAAATAAGATCTATTATGTAACTCTTTCCAACGTGGCTCAACCGCATACATGGCCTCAATAATAGCTTCATTTGATGGAAAAACACTATCAAGGCAATCATGTGCATGAGAAGACTCAACTGCCCATGCAGGTAGCACATATGGGTCCTCCTCTTCCATCGACGAAGAGGCAGAACTAGGCTCTGTAAAACATTCAAGATTTTATTGATATGCTATCATTGCTGCAGGGAGCGACACGTCTGTTTCGATAGGCTTACTCGAAGGACTTAGTGTAGGAAGGATCCAAGGATATTCCATATGGGTAGTGCAAAAAGACACTGAACTCAATGAAGATGAAGCCCCACCGAAACTAGACCCGATCATAGGAACGGGTGTATGACAACTAAAGGTTCCCATAAGGGATGGATACATGCCAACACCAACACTCCCAGTTGCCAGCTAAGAATGATCGATAATCGGGATAGAAGCTCCTGATGATGCAGTAACACTCATATTTTTGAATGATGTCTGATCAATCGTAACAATCTTCCCATTAAATGGAAAGCATACAACTCTAAATAGAGAAGAAGCTACAACTTACATACTATACATCTAATTCCTACCTAGTAACATATTGTAATCAAGGGGCGCATCAACAACCTCGACCTCGATCGTAATGGTCTTCCCTCCCAAACAGACCTTAAGAGAAGGAAGAATATTGTGCAACTGAAAAGATCTACCATCAAAGGAAATCAACATGGTAGCAAATTTAGAAAACTCGCGGGATCCCAAAACCTTCCAACATGACAAACACATCATGAAAGCTGTACTTCCTTCGTCAATCACATTGCATTTGATAGTCATGTTAAGACATTCTACATGAATCAAGAGAGACACATAGTAAGGCAAGCGATGATGCAGTCCCATGGTTTCAAATTTGATGATGGAGGAAGAGTTATCATCATTAACACTAAGAGTAGAAAGCAAATCCTTCCTTTGTGAAAGACAACTCTAAAGTAATTCAAGTGCAGACATCACACAAGGAGTGTGGCCCAAATCCTTGACAACAAAATAGTTATGGGCGGCTCAGGAATTAGGATTGTGTCCTGAACACTTTAGGACTCCCTTAGGAATGTGAGGTGTGACTTTAGGTTTATCCATAGGGTTTTCAATACGCAAAGGACTCTTGGGTGGAGCAAGTTCCTTTCAAAGGTCTGGTTGTGACGAACCATAATCCTTCGCACAAGTCACAACCTTAGTAGCACACACCATGTTGATGAAACCATGACCACTATTGGCTTCTGATGGATCTTGATCTCCACAAGACTGATCATGGGTCCTCAATTTCATGTTTTGATTATGGGGTAAAGGATTGGTCCACACAGCTGGGCCCTGTGCTATGAAACTCAGGGCATCTTCCATACAAGGGCACAAGTGAGTGAGGTGGTCATCCTTACACAACTTTCAAGAAAAACTTAAATTTAAGTTTAGAATGCTTGTCCCCCCCGGCATTGTGGGTGTTCTTGTCATTAAAATTGGCATTTTCATTCCTATTCCCACCCTTACGATTTGTTTTACCCATTTTCTTATTCCTTCCGGGTTTTTGGTTACCCTTCTGGTTTGACGATTGCACCGAGAGCACACTCGTCGTTTTGGTGGGTTGAGATGAAGCTGTGGCTTATATCAAGGAAGATTGGTTGATATACAATTGACTCACCTGTTGCACAACCAAATCCATAGGTTTGGTACTCGTACAACCAACAATTCCATCGGCATGTGGTCCAGGTTTGACCTTAGGGTTGAAACTAGAACACAGAGCGTTAGGAATGATCTCATATAACAATCCATATTGAGCATAAATCAAATCCAATCCATGTGCCCTAAAAATGGCTTGTTCCTCATTCTAGACTCTGAATGTAGAAACATCCTTCACTATATAAGGCAGTAAAGAATTAAGGAACCACTCTAGGAGAAATTCCGACATTATGAAGGCTTTAATCAATCTCTTCTATCTATGCGACTCTTGGATATGGTACGAGATATGGGTAGATTTTTCTTGCCAAAATGTTGACAAGAGTTTTGTACCAACATCGTAACACACTGGTAGCTGGAAGTGATTAAGAAAATTCATAGCTAGGTCATTAAACAAAACAAATTCCCCCTTAGGTAACTCTACGTACCATTTCACTGTAGGCCCAGTGAGGGTGTATTCAAACAGACTTAAATGGATTGAATCATCATGTAAGGAATTAGAAGAGCACCAAAGGTGAAATGTAGTAACATGTTCACTAGGATCTTCTCCTATTCTTCCCTTCAATTTGGGAATTTATGAGGGAAGCTTGTTAGGGACAACCGGCCAAGCCAAGTCATGAGATACCAAATCGTTTGTTAGTCTTGACAAGTCAGGTAAATTTAACATTGTGAGGAAAGGGAGCCTAGGTTGAGTAGGTTGATACCATGATCCTTGATAGTTTTGTTTCACATAAGACTTATTACTGTAACCACCATGGCCATGTCCATAGTATCCTCCTCCCCTTCGACCCATGTAGAGTGGCATGGAAGCACCATAATCATTAGAGGAAATTTCAATTCAAAATGGGCCTCCTAAAATGAACTAATAAAATAATAGTTAAAATAATAAAATAATATTAATTAATTTTAGAAGAAGAAAAGAAAAAAACTACTTTTTTGTTTGTATTTTTGACATATCTCCCTGTGTTTTTACTCAAATTTCGATAGGGAGAGCTTGTTGGATGCAGAATTAAATTCCGCATCCAACAAGTACCCACTCAGCATACTTTTGACGGACCTCGCTACCCCAAAAACTGTTAGAATAATCAACCCATAGTATTTACCCACTTAGACATTATTCCATTTATTTTGTCTTATTTGCCTAGTCCATGAGTCCCACCATGTGCAAGTTGTCAATTGCCTATCCATAGAGGTCAAACTTACCATTATTGACTCATGGAGTGCTTGGGAAATCCTTGGGAATCAAATATGCTTTATTCCTGGCCTCCTAGGCGCCCTTCTTCTTTTTCTGCTTTATTGCCTGCTTTTTCAGTGTTTTAAGGCACATAGGAAAGCAAGACTAGGTGAGGTGAATCAGCTTTGTTGCCTCTTCCTCCTCCACTCTTTACTCCATGAAAATGCATTTATGTGCTTCCATTTGACCACTCTTTAGCTTGCCCATGCGCCCTTGCTAATTCGTGGGGTCCTTGATAGATTTGGGATCAGCTTTTTACACCTATGGGGGATTTGCCTATTTTGGGTAAGCCTGCTTTATGCTAGATTTGGATGCTTCCTTATGCATTTGATTTGCTCATGTATTCTATATATTCAGCAGCCTATGTTATTACAGGGTTGGCTATTGTACACTCAGTTAATATAATTTTGTGTTACAGCTCCATATTCAGTCTCCATTGTTGATAATTTGCATGATCAATTGTTAATTGATGTGAGTGAAATTAATCTACTGCAGTCCTGAATTTCTACATGCTATCAGAGCCATTGTAGGTTGTTACTCTCCTCCAAAAATTTTTTTGCAGGTTCGATATCAAGACTGGGAGCCTTCTACTGACAGCCGAGACAGATTTTCTAAAGCTATGGATTCACATAAAACTATCCTCACTCCTTTCAACTTTTTTGAATCGAAAGCAGAGATGGAGATCTTGTTAAGAGCGAAAGGTCTCTACAGGGTGACTATGGCTACAGAAGTAGATCCCAATGCTACTGCAGAGAAGATCAAATGGCACAATCGGAGAGATGAGGCCTATGGCCTCCTATGTCTCAGTATTTCCCGAGACCTCCTTTTCCATCTTGATGGATTGACTTCACAGGATCAAGTATGGGAGAAACTTTCTGAACTCTTTGGGAAGACAGATGAGATGAGGGGACACCAAATCAAAAATGAATTGATTTCCCTGAGTCCCAGTAATTTTGAATCCCTGCAGCTATATTTCTCCAAGTTCAAAGCACTAGTTTTGCAGCTGAAATAGTGTGGTATTGAAAAAAAAGATGAGGAGCTCGTATTGTCCATCCTCTCGAAGCTAGGGCCTTATTACTCAGTCTTTGTTTCTACCTTCTATGCCACAAAACTCACAGCTCGAACCTGGAAGATGCCTAGCCTTGCAGATTTCATGGAATCTCTCACACAGGAACAAGACAAGCTGGTGATGATGGGCACCATCAAACCTTCCAAAGACCAAGCTCTGGTTGCTGGAGATTCGAAGGTGGATTCAAAAGGAAAGAAGAAAGCTAAAAAGCCACCTGAGAAAGGAAGAGACAAGAAGCAGTCTCCAGAGGATCAACAAGGTCCCAAGAAAAATACCCAGAAGAAGAAAAACAAAGGAGATATGAACAAGTGCTCATACTGCAATAAGGGAAATCATACTGAAAGCTCTTGTATGAAAAAGCAGATAGATATGTTAACTCAACTATTGGAGAAGAATGGAATCTCCCTTCTAGAAGGCTCAAAGAAGAGAGAAGGAGGATCAAGTTCTGATGACAGAGAGAGAGTTCATTCTCTAGTTCCT
>LPNX010221192.1:374233-446086 GCA_001517045.1 Pseudotsuga menziesii | reverse complement strand
ACAGCTCCATATTCAGTCTCCATTGTTGATAATTTGCATGATCAATTGTTAATTGCTGTGAGTGAAATTAATCTACTGCAGGCCTGAATTTCTACAAAAACAAGAAATAGCTGAAAAAATGGAATGACGACATCATCATTTCATTTTTTCAGCTATTTCTTGTTTTTGGGGTAGCGGGGTCCGTAAAAAGTATGCCAAGTGGGTACTCGTTGGATGTGGAATTTAATTCCGCATCCAACAAGCTCTCCCGGTCGAAATTTAAGTAAAAACACAGGGAGATATGCCAAAAATACAAACAAAAAAAGTAGTTTTTTTTATGATACCTATCCCCAAATTTATATTAAAAAAGTGTTTAAGACCTATACGGTATTTCAAATTTAAAGCAATTTCATTGGCTAACACATGATGACATGGAATTTGAATAAAAGTTAAAAGGCCCATTTTGAGTTGAAATTTCCTCTAATGGTGGTGTACCTTGACTATGTGGAGCTACAAAGACATAATTCGAGGAGTAAGCGGGTTGGTTGTTGATACCTGTACCCATCAAGTGAATAACCTTGTCCATACTCTGGTCCATAATATTGTCCATGAGAAGCTCCATAAGATGTCTCATGAGATGTCCCATGAGAAAATTCATAAGTAGGAATATGGAGAACTCCCTTCAATAGACCATAGGATGTTCTAGAAGTAGGAATATGACCTCCTGAGACAACATGAGGTACTTGACTTTGAGAAATGACTACGTGAGTAGCTGCAGTATGAACATGACTATTAGCAACATTCTGGCTCGAAGGGCCACCTGAATGAGGGGGAGGAATAGAATTTGAAGAACTAGGAATAGAGGACAAAGGGACATGTGAAGTGATGTAAGTGGTATTTACTATAGTCACTCATCTTGGTTATGTTATCCGAATAGGAATACTAACACCAGGTCTAGGATGAACATGTGATGTAGCCTCCACTGTCGGGATGGAGGGTGCAATGTGACTCGTGTTCCCAACTCGACATGGAAAGGAATAGGAGTGCCCCCAGGTGTAATGTTAGGTTCAAATTCTGATTCGGCATGCTGTGCTGGATCTTGTGTAGGGATACCAGACATGCCATAACTAACATAACTAGTGCTCATAGGTTCATGATGAGTCTCATCGCTTGGAAGCCAATACCGATGACCTATGAATAAGGGATCATACCCGGAGTGTGTAGGTATATCAAGTGAAGGATCATATACAAGAATCAGATCTTCTTCCTCAACCTCATGAGGTGGAGAAGACAACTCAAGAATTTCATTTTCATGATCTCCCATCGTGTGTGAATGAATGTGAGAAGTACTCCACCTCGACTATTTGTTTCTCTCTCCCAAAGTAGGAGGAGATGTAAAAGGTGGAAGTCCTACTAAACTATGAGAATGGCGAAGCACCACGCCCAAATCCACAATGACTCAAAAAATGGAAAAGACTATTCTAATTATGTAAACCCTAAGCAAGCTAGCGTGGACATAGCATACACCTATATAATCTAAATCCAATCAAAAGCAAGCAAGGGTAGGATATGTGAGCTCCCGAATGAAGCACATATGTCTCACCTAGGAGAGGATTGAGACTCCCATACACAACAAGTGGAGGTTTGTAACCAATTATTCTAGCCCTCAGCTTCAACGCATATAGCGACTATGCTTTCCGACCCCAACCTAGCTAGGACACATGCAAAATAACCCCTGCGAAGTACCCCATCGATAACCTAGGTAAGGCAACTAAGGTCACCTCAATATAATCAATGCTCAGGAGGATAGTCACAGGCAAGATTGACCATATGGGCAGAGTAGCAAAGTCCAAAACTCTTGAAAGAGCCCCTAGATATGAATACAATCGTAGAAATATTGCTGGTGCTAATTAGTTATGACTAGGGGTTATCCCAATCAATAACCGCTCAAAGTGCCTTGTGCTTAACTCCCTTGTAAGAGGAGGATCCTAAGAAACACTAATTATACTAAGTAATTTCACACTCTCACCTGGACAGATGCATACATGTTTTGTTTAGTGCTCTTGGGGAATTTACTCACAATGAACTATTCCAAAATTCTAAAACCTAATCTTATTGGTGTACCCTATGAAAGAAAATAGTGTAATCCATTTTAATTAAGCATTGATTTTAATTGGCTTATTACTCAAAAAGGTATATGATCATGAAACCAATGGTGTTATGATGCAACATGAAGTAAAATTCTATCAAAATTGAGCCCAGGTGATAGATCAATTGTACTCACAAAATTACTAATCAAACATGCAAATTTACACACAAAGGAGATTGAAATTGGAACAAAACACTAATCTATATTGAATAAGTGTACAATAGCCAACCTTGTGAATTCATAGGATGCTGCAATAAATAATTACATGAGATATTCGAATGCATAAGGATTGCATTTGAAATAGTCAAAAGAAGGCTTACTAAATCTAGCCAAATCCCCCATAGGTGCATAAAGCAGTTTCCAAATCTACCTAGGATCTCACGAATTGACAAAGTCAAGTAGGAAAGCTAATAGGTGATGGAAAGACAACTCATACATGCTTTTATTAATAGAAAAGAATGGAGGATTATGAGGGAAAAAAACAAGTCAACTGCACCTAGTCATACTTTCCCTTTTGCCATAAATCTCAGTAAAGCAGGCAATAAAGTAGAAAAAAATAGACATGCACTTGGGAGCATCTAGAATAAAGTAGATATGCTAAATATGGATTCCAAGAGGTTTCTGAAGTGCTCCATGGATCACTTTTAGCAAGTTTTACTTCTAGGACATGTGGAAGGACAACTTGCATAGAGTGGAATATTGGAAACTAGGCAAATAAGACAAAAATGGATTAATTAATGTCTAAGGTAGCTAACTATGGGTTTATTATTCTAACAAATGCACACCTAACAATCAATGCAAATGCATTGTGTCAAATAAAAAATAGGGCATGCTACTACATGAAATGCAAAATTTTCTTTAAAGGACAAATGCAATCATTCCTATATGAAAGCCTGACTAATACTTCTCTAAGCAAACCTAGTGCAAGTACCATGCAAAATGCAAAGTGCAATGATGCATAATGATGCAAAGAAGAAAATATTTTTCAATTTTTTGAATAAAAATGAGATAATAAAGCAAAAGAATGACTCTACAAGAACTATCAAATAGCACCCACGCAAAGCACTAAGTTAAAAGAGACCTAATGCACTAATCCCAAAACAAAAAATCAAAAATTCAATGACAAGAAAATTCTTAAAAACAATTTACCCTAAAAGGCATCTCTGGTCAGAAACAGAGGTGTATACAAACTCTAGAAGCATCTAAGGAGACTCATCAATCATAAAAACTCACCCATCAACACTCAATATTCCTCTAAAAGGAAAAAATTAGGGCATACGCAACTGTGCGTAGAAAACCTGTGTATATTCATGGATATCTCAGTCAAAACCATGTGTACATGCAACTGTGAGGAAAAAACTCATGTACAGGAAGAAAAAGAGATCAAAATGAGGCAAACAGATAATTTGAGACAAAATTGACTACTATCAGACACTAGCAGGAAAACATGCCCCCATACCTAACTCAGAAACAAACAAATCAGAGCAATTCAAGAACATTAAATGCCGATAAAAACCCCCAAAGGAAAAATGACTAGGACCTCCCCAATGGAGTCGCCAAATCTATTATGGAGAGAATTTTCTATGGCTTGGGGTACCATAATAGACAGATTAAATCCAGAAATCAATCCTTCCCTATATGTAAGAGAGACCAAACATATAACACTGAAGGATCTCGATTCATACCTTATTCCAGATGGTTGATGTAGATCCTCGTTGAGCTTTTCCACTCTCACTTGTATTAGCAATTTGCTTCCTCAACATTCAGCAAACAAGGCAACTATGCTATATATAATTGTGGTATACCTACTCTAGCATATATAATCAATACAATATAAGCATTTACAAGCATCCATGGATCAAATATTCATTTAAATACACATTATTGGATAGGAAAAGACATTTCTATTTATATAAAACAAATATTACAATAGTGACAACCTCTATCAGCACGTCTGTGAATCGGAGAAACTGAGTCCCCCACTTGGGCCTCGACCACTTCAATCCTCCATCTCTCAATAGCAAGCTCACAAGCAAAAGGAAATCTTGGGAAGAACAAAAAGTGCTCCAGGGGACAAAGGGATGTAGACTCAAGTATAAGCTCCAGCAACAATGGACTATAGTTTTCTTGCTCTTCAAGTCTTCCTCCTTCAATTTTGTTGATGTAATTGTAACTTCGGAATGTATTCACTTGTATTTATTATCTATTGTAACCTAATTTTTATTCCAGGATGTTATTATGTCATGTCATGCCCTGATTTTATGATAGAGAAGATCTATAATGTAACAAGTCATGTCAAGTAATTGTGGGTAACCCTCCTATTGTCTAAGGGTTAAAGTCCCCGCAGTTCTAGAGCACTAGGGTTATTATAATCTCCTAGAGAGGTTGGCCCTAGTAGGTTTTTAGTCATGCTAGGATTAGTATAAATAGATAGCTGGACTCTCTATTTAGTACACAAAACATACACACTCAAGTGTAGTGCATGGTTGAGGAAGGAGAAGACATTGGGGCTAGATAAGAAGAAGGTTACTACTGTCGGGAGAGCATCTTACTGTTTTGGGGTTTTACCTTTTGTGCTGATTCTATATCTGCGAAAGTTGCAAGGTTTTATCCATTTATGGTTTCCCCAAGGAAAAAAAATGTGTTCATTTTCTCTTGTGCTTGATTGCTGTACTTGTTGTTCTCTCAGTTAAAGATCCTAACATAATGCTAGCTTGAATGTTGAAAAACTAATATGGTATTAGAGCTAACCTAAGAAGAAGACACTTTGCAGCTGTGGGAACTAGGGAATCATATTTTGTGGATCTCTCTCCACATATTTTTAGAAAAATTAGGGTGGAGTAACTCTTCTCCCTAGGGCGCATATTTCTATCGAAGCAGAATCCAATTCTGAGGTTTTTCAGTTTTGGACCCGACACTGCTGCCAGAAATTATGGCTTTTCAAAGAAGAGGAATTTTTTAGTGAGCCCAGGCCTGGATTGATATCCTCCCCAAAATCAAAGTTAGGGATCAATTTCAAAGCATTTGGTTGGACAAAACTCTGGAAAAGCAAAACCCGAATTTGCTCCTGAACCAGCTCTATAGGATTTCAGCTCAAAATTCAGATCTGACATCTTGACCTAGTAAGATCTAAAATATTTTGTATTTCCATTTTAGGTTCTCAGTTAAGCTATCTCATCACACCAATCTTGATGAAAATTCTGAGAGAGCTAATAACTTTTGAGCTTGGAAGTATAAGATCTCCCTGGTCCTAGAAGAGAATGATTTAGACTCCTACATCCATGAGGAGGTTCTTATTCTAGAGGGAGATGAGGCTAGGGCCTTGCATAAGAAGAAGTTGGTTATGGCAAAGAGAATCATTGCTGATTCTATCAAGGATCATCTCATACCATAGGTGTCCTCGCTAAAGACACCTAAAGCTATGTTTGATGCCATAACCAAATTGTTTGAAAGGAAGAACATAAATTGGAAGATGACTTTAAGAAACCAATTGAAGAATGTGAAGATTCAGAATGCAGAAAGAATCTAGTCTTACTTCACAAGAGTTTCCAAGATCAAGGAACAACTAGAAGCAGTAGATGAAGAAGTGGAAAATGTAGAGATTGTGATGACTACCTTGAATGGCCTTCCTAGGTCATGGGATTCTTTCATCCAAGGAATCTATGCTAGAAAGAAGTTAGTCAAGTTCAATAGACTATGGGAAGAGTGCTCTCAAGAATAATCTCGGATAGTAGCTCAAGAAGAAAAGATGGGAAGTGAAGATCAAGCTCTCATAGTAAATTCCAAATCAACCAAAAGAAGATCCCATCACTCCAAAGGTAAGCACTATCACAAATATAACACTAGAAAATATTTGTCTAGGATCATATGTTATACATGTGACGAAGTAGGAAATTATGTAAGAAATTGTCCTAAGAAACAAAAACTAATAGAAAGGAGCAACAAGAAGACATCATGCTCATGCTGCAGAGGATGATGAACCATCCAAGAAAAGAACCAGATATGAAAGTGAAGATTCTTCAAGTGATGATGAATATGTTTTGATTTTCGCTCTCACACAAAACATTACTCATGGAATCAATGATTGGCTCATAGATAGTGAGGCTTCCAAACATATGATAGGATTCAAGGACTCCTTTGTGAGACTATCAGAACATGAATCACCTCACAAGGTGAAGCTAGGAGATGACTACCAATATCCAATGAAAGGTAGTGGGGAATCTTCCTATAAGCTAGACTCTAAAAATTCTCTGACAATGAAGGAAGTATTTTTTGTGCCAGGACACAAGAAGAAGCTCCTATCCATATCTACATTAGATGCAAAAGGAATGAGGGTTGCATTCATAGATGGTCAAGTCATCATGTGGCCAAAAGGAAAGACTATTTATTATGTGGTGGTGATTGGATAACCAGAAGAAGAATTGTAAAAAATTAAAGGGCCATCTAGAACAAGCCTTGGTCCATGACATAGTAGAGCCAAGTGAACTTTGGCATAGAAGGCTTGCACATGTGCATTACAGAGCACTACCTATTGCAAGCAAATTTGTTAAAGGTCTTTTAGAAATCCAAGAAAAACATGATGGGGTATGCAAAGGATGTGCAAAAGGAAAGAATACAAAGAAGACATTTCCAGGCAGCGAAAGAAAAGCAAAAGGAACCTTGGAAATCATCCACTTTGATGTATGCGGTCCTATGTCATCAAAATCACTAAGAGGGTATGCATATTATGTTTCTTCTATTGATGACTTTTCTAGGAAGACATGGGTTTACTTCATGAAGAACAAAGATGAAGTATTCATCAAGTTTAAGTAATTCAAAGCCTTGATCGAGAATCACATTGAAAAGAAGATCAAGACCTTTCAATCATATAATGGCGGAGAATTCATTTCGATTGAATTCAAAGATCTATGTAAAGAATCAGGGATTAAGAGGGAGTTATCCACTCCTTATAATCCACAATAGAATGGGATTGCAGAAAGGAAGAATAGAACTATCATGGAAGTTGCAAGAGCAATGTTTCATGATCAAGACCTTCCTATGCATCTTTGGGCGGAAGTTTCCAGAACAACAGTGTATGTATAGAACTGTACTCCACATAGAGTACTCAAGAACAAGAATATTGAAGAAGTCTTCTTTGGCATGAAACTAGAAGTCGGCCATCTTAGAATATTCGGCTATCCTATGTACATACACATTCAAAAAGAGAAGAGAAAAAAATTAGATCCTTCAGGAAAGAAGGGTATATTTGTGGGATACTCTGAAAGCTTGAAGGCTTATAGAATATACTTCCTAGGATTCAAGAAGATTGACATCAGCAAGGATGTGACATTTGATGAAGACACAGCTTACAACAAATCTAGAAAGAAACCTGCTAAAGAATCCAAAGAAGTAGAAGCACCAAGAATTCATGAAACAACCATGAATGAAGAATCTCAAGAAGAAGATCGAGAATTTGAAGAACCACAAAGACCTATAGATCCACCTCTGGAGAAGAACCCTCATAAAAGGAAACTTGCTTGGGTACAAGAACTTATCCAAGATGTGAAAATATATGGGGCTCTAGAAGAGAATCACAGAGAAAGAAAGAGGACCAGATCCTGCTCCGGGTATGTAGCTTTACTATTTGATTTCATTGATAAAGAACCTTCCAGTTATGAATAAGCAATAGAACAAAAAGAATAGAAGGATGCTATGATCAAAGAATATTAATAGATCATGAAGAATGATGTTTGGGATGTTGTCCCAAGACCAGAAGGGAAGTCAGTTGTAGCTTCCAAATGGATCTACAAGATCAAGCATGCTGCAGATGGTAGCATTGAAAAATATAAGGAAAGATTTGTTGCTCGGGGTTTCTCTCAGAAAGAAGGAATAGATTATGAAGAAACCTTTGCACTTGTAGCCAAATACACTTCCATCAGATCAGTACTTGCTCTGGCTATGGTAATGAAAGGGAAGATACACCAGATGGATAACAAGATTGCTTTCTTGAATCGTGTAGTGGAAGAGGAAGTGTATGTAGAAAAACCACTTGGCTTTGAGACACATGACAGGGAATCTCATGTGTGCAGATTGAATAAGGTTCTGTATAGTTTGAAACAAGAACCGAGGACATGGTACAATAGAATTGATAGATTTTTTTCCAGTTTGGGATTTACCAACAGTAAAGCAGATTCCAACCTTTACTACAAGGTTGAAAATGGCAACCCAGTGATGCTTCTACTATATGTAGATGATCTATTTGTTATAGGTATGGATGGGCTGTTTGCTGATATGAAGGGAAATATTGCTGCCGAGTTTGAAATGAAGGACTTCGCTATGTTGCATTATTTTCTAGGAATGGAGGTGTCACAGAGTGCAGATGGAATTTTCCTTGGACAAGGGAAGTATGGAATAGAGATCCTGGAGAGGTTTGGGATGATTGACTGGAAGCCTATGGCAACACCTATGGCATCGAACCTGAAGCTATTGAGCAATGATTCATTAGAGTCAGATGATTGGGTCCTTGATGTACCTGACGAACACGAGATGAGACATTTGCTTTGCTGTGGACACCTTGAGACAGTTCTTGACAAATCTGAGAAATGTTCACTTGATTGTTGCAAAGCATATTCTGAGGAACGTGAGGGGTAGAGTTGATTATGGGCTCAAGTACAATGAAAATTAGAAGATTAACCTAGAGGGTTATGTTGATTCATATTGGGCAGGAAATGCCATCGATATGAAGAGAACTTCAGGGTGTTGCTTCAGTATGGGATCAAGTGTGATCTCCTGGTTTAGCAGGAAGCAATCCTGTGTGGCACTGAGTACAGCTGAACAGAGTGTGTCACAGCTTGTTCAGCTAGTTGTGAGGTAGTATGGCTGAGGAAGATACTGTCTGATTTATTTGATCTCTAGTTGGATGCTACTTGTATACATTGTGACAACAAGAGTTATATGAAGTTGTCAGAGAATCCAATGTTCCATGACAAGTCGAAGCATATCGAGATCAAGTATCACTATATCAAGGATATGGTGCAGAGGGGAGCAGTGAAGCTCTAGTATGTTGTGACGAACGATCAGATAGCTGATGTGTTGATGAATCCGTTGGCCAGAGTGATGTTTGAGTACTTCAAGGAGAATCTTGGTGTTCTCTAGATCGAGGTCCCTTCCAAGGGGAAGTGATGAGTCCGAAATCCATTCTGACGAGTAGGTCAAATGTAAGGTTTGAGCCATTCTTTCATGGTGAGAGGATTTGGTTCCTTCCATGTTAGATATGAGTGCTAAATGCCATTATGGGAATGGAGGTACCTGGTCAGTTACTAGGAACACTCAGTCTAGGACTGAAAGAGCCATTCTGATGAGTAGGTCAGATGTAAGGGCTGAGCCATTCTGTCATTGTGAGAGGATTTGGTTCCTTCAATGTTAGATATGAGTGCTAAATGCCATTATGGGAATGGAGGTACCTGATCAGTTACCAGGAACACTCAATCTGGGACTGAAAGAGCCATTCTAACAAGCAGGTCAGATGTAAGGGCTGAGCCATTCTGTCATGGCTAAAGGATTAGGTTCCTCCCATGTCAGATGTGAATGTCGGCCGTTCTGACAAGTAGGTTAGATGTAAGGGCTATTGCCATTCTTTGGGAGGATGGAGGCACCTGGTTTGTTACGAGGTAGCTCTTTTTGGGACTGGGGACCATTCTGATGAGGGTGTAGGATTTGGTTACTACCAGGTCAGATGTGAGTGCATGCCTTTCTAACGAGTAGGTAAGATGTGAGTGTTGTCCATTCTAACTAGTAGGTTAGATGTAAGGGCTACTACCTTTTTCTAGGAGGATGGAGGCACCTATTCCATTACCAGGTAGCTCAGTCTAGAACTGGGGACCATTCTGACGAGGGTGTAGGATTTGGTTCCTACCAAATCAGATGTGAGTGCATTCCTTTTTGATGAGTAGGTCAGATATAATTGTTGAAGCCTTTTCATAGATGATAGTGATGTCCTCTCATGCTGGTGAATGTGAGTGCTGGGCCTTTCTGGTGTGATTGCAGGCTCCTACATGATCAAATGTGAGTACTAGGCATGCCTTTCTAATGAGTAGGTCAGATGTAAGTGTTGTGCAAGCCATTCTAATGAGTAGTTTAGATATAAATGCTAAAGAAGAACTACATGATGGCTAGGCCTACAACCAGCATGAAAGAAGGATGGCTCTATATAACTTCCTGTGATGAGAAGAATCATGAGATAGCACATATGATGATGACGAGAGGAGATCTAGATCAAGCTATGATCTAGATCTAGTTATGATGACTCCAAGAGATCTAGATCGAGTGATGATCCAGATCCAGTAGTGATGATCCAGATCGAGTGATGATCCAGATCCAGTGATGATGTCAGGTGATGATCCAAATCCAGTGATGATCTCGATTTAGTGATGATGTCCAATGATGATGATCCAGATCGAGTGATGATCGAGATACAGAAAATAAGATGGAATGAAGATAAATATGACTTGAAGATGAATATGAATTGGAGATGCAAATGATGAGAAGATCTAGAGAAGAAGACCAGTGATGAAAATTGTTTCGAGAAAATACCTTCCTAGTTAAGAGGGAGTGTTGATGTAATTGTAACTTCGGAATGTATTCATTTGTAACTCTAATCTATTGTAACCTGATGTTTATTCCAGGATGTTATTATGTCATTTCATGCCCCAATGTTCCGATCGAGAAGATCTATAATGTAAACAAGTCATGTCAAGTCATTGTGGATAACCCTCCTATTGTCTAAGGGTTAAAGTCCCCATAGTTCTAGGGCACTAGGGTTATTAGACTCTCCTAGAGAGGTCAGCCCTAGTACGGTTTTATTCACGCTAGGATTAGTATAAATAGAGAGTTGGACTCTCTATTTAGTACACAACAGATACACACTCAAGTGTAGCGCATAGTTTAGGAAGGAGAAGACACTAGGGCTAGATAAGAAGAAGGTTACCGCTGTCTCGAGAGCATCTTACTGCTTTGGGGTTTCACCTTTTTTGCTGATTCTATCTCTAGGGAAGTTGTGGGTTTTTCTCCATTTATGGTTTCCTAGGGAAAAAGACTGTGTTCATTGTCTCTTGTGTTTGATTGATGTACTTGTTGTTCTCTCAGTTAAAGATATTAACATAATGCTAGCTTGAATGTTGAAAAACTAACAAATGTATCCAAAGGGTTCCTTATATACCTCTTCAATGGGCTAATGGAAGGTCGAATCTTAGTGAATGCAAGGAATATGGAAGGCCTTTTTCACACATCCTAATGTATGTGGGTTTAATGGTCAAATCCGTGTACATACATGAGAAAGGGATTAAAATTCACGTATGGCAATTATTGCATGTTTTTAAGGATAATCTTGAAACATCAAAAGTAAAATAATGGTCCATGGGGTATAAAGAGTCTGTAGATGGATAGGGAAGTCCATAAAAGTGTGATCCACCATGTGTGGTAAAACCAGCTGTAACAATATCACTCCAAAAGGGTAATCGAGGGTTGAATCCGAGCGTTCTCAAGGCATTATGAACAACAAGATTTAATTTATTCGGACTCGTATGAGGAAAATTCCAAAAATGTTTGGAATTATGTGTGGAAATTGAACCCGGGTGTTAGAACAATTGCACTCACAACAATTGCCAATTACACATCCAAATTACTCACAAAGGAGACTGAATATGGAGTAGAACACTAATCTGTATTGAATAAGTGTACAATAGATGACCCTATGAAGTCATAGGCTTCCACAATAAATAATTACATGATATATTCGAATGCATAAGGATGTCATTCGAATTTGGTCAAAAGTAGGCTTACTAAATCTAAGCAAATCCCCCATATGTGCAGAAAGCAATTTCCAAAACTATCTAGGAGCTCACGAATTGGAAAAATCAATTAGGCAAGCTAATAGGTGATGGAAGGAAAACTCATGCATGCTTTTCTTAGGATAAAAGGGTGGAGGATGATGAGGACAAAAAACAAGTTAACTTCACCTAGTCAAACTTTCCCAATTGCCTTAAAACTCAGAAAAAGTAGGCAATAAAGCAAAAAAATTAGACATGCACTAGGGTGACCAATAATAAAGAAAAATTGATTCCAAGTGGTTTCCCAAGCACTCCATGACTCAAATTTAGCAAGTTTGACCACTATGGATGTGTGGAGGACAACTTGCATAAGGTGGAATATGGAAACTAGGCAAATAAGACAAAAATTGGATTAATTAATGTCTAAGGTAGCTAACTATGGGTTCATTATTATAACACCCCCCCTTAATCCTGACTTATGAGTAAAATATTAGAAAATTATGTGTCCTAGAAACAATGCTTAGTCACCCTTTACTTATTGCATGTCCATTTAAGCAAGGAAAGAGGCAAAAACCCAGTGGGAAAAATCCTCCCTTAAACATGGACAGTAAAACAAAATTTGGAAATATTGTCATCACTGATGCTTCATAGCATGATCAACAATCCCTAGAATTCATTTGATATTTCTGAATGTCTTCTCACAAAAAATTTGGTGAAGATATCTGCTACTTGTTCTGAAGATGAACAGAAGAGTAGGTGAATGGTGCCATCATGCACAAGTTGTCTAATGTAGTGCATATGGATCTCAATGTGTTTGGTTCTCTGATTCTAAACTGGATCATTGTAGATTCGAATGGTACTTTGATTATCACAATAGATAGTATTTTAGTATTTCGATTCGAATCCACACTCACCAAGTAACCCCTGTAACCATAAACATTGAGTTACTACATTTACAACTCCTCTGTACTCTGCTTCTGTAGATGAAAGTGCAATGACACTCTGTTTCTTGCTTGACCAGCTTATTATCCCTTTAGAAAGCATGAACACATATCCTGATGTTGACTTTTGATTTTTTTTGTCACCTTCCCAATCACTGTCAGTAAACCCAATCAATTCAAGATCAGATTTAGCTTTGTAGAAGATCCCATGAGACCTTGTTCCCTGAACAAAGTTAAGGATCCTTTTGGCTGCTCTCCAATGGATATCATGAGGCAGATCCATGTATCTTGAATCCACACTTACTGCATAAGAAATATCAGGTCGAGTATGTGTAAGATACAACAAACATCCAATCAATTGCCTATACAATGTATTGTTTACCATAGGTGAAGAATCAACTTCTTCAAGATTAACTCCTAAAAAGAAAGGAATCTTTCTTAGCTTGCAATCCTTCATATTGAATTTGTTCAGAAAATACAAGGCATACTTGGACTTATGTACTTTGATTCCTTCTTTGGTTTGAGCAATCTTGAGCCCCAAGAATTGGCTCAATAAGCCCAAACCAGTCATTGAGAAGGCATGGTTCATTGCATTCTTCAAGGAGGCAATTTCATCCTTTGAGCTTCCTGTAATGAGAAGGCCATCAACATACAAAAAAATGAGCATTAATGAACCATGAATCAGTTTCAAATATACATTTGGATCTTACTTGCATCGAACAAAATTCAGTGATAGCAGAAAGCTATCAATCTTGGCATACCAAGCCCTGGGGGCTTGCTTAAGCCCATACAATGACTTCTTTATCCTGCACACAAGAGATGGGTTAGTAGAAAATACTTGAGGCTGATGCATGTAAATTGATTCAGTGATATCTCCATTCAGGAAATCACACTTCACATCTATGTGGTGTACCTCCCACTGCTTTGAAGCTGCAATGGCTAAGGCTAGCCTGATGGATTCCATCTTTGCCACTGGTGCAAGGTCTCACTGTAGTCTATGCCAGGTACTTGTGAGTATCCCTTGGATAAAAATCTGGCCTTGTACTTTAGTGGTGAACCATAATCAGCAAATTTGGTTTTGTAAACCCACTTACACTGAACTAGCTTCCTTTCTGGGGGAAGATCAACCAGCTCCCAAGTGTTGTTCTTCTAGAGTGAGCTGAACTCTTATTTCATGGATGTTTTCCATATTGGATAATTTGCTGCATATTCATATTTCTGTGGGTCTGATTCAACCATCAGATAGCATTTCTCTGCAAACATAGGATCTTTCATGCATAGAGCACTCTCAAACTAAGATATAGTCCTCCTAGGATCATTAGGATTTTCAGCTAGTTCTCCAGCTGCATGAATGGTATTTTCTGCCCATTTTGGTCTTGTAGGACTATTAGGATCTACAATTAAATCTTAGGTACCCTTTTGAATCTTCAGAGTACCTAACAAATAGACACTCTTGGCTTTGGGGCTACAAAGCCTTCCTCTTTTCTGTTGGAATTCTAGCCCAAGCCCTTGAGCCAAAAAGCCTGAAATGGGTCACATCTGGCTTGTGCCCACTCCATGCTTGAAAAGGAGTCATACCATAAAGTTGTTTATGAGGAAGCATATTTTGGATATAGGCTGCACATTTTATAGCTTCGGCCCAAAACTTTGGTGGCAAAGTCTTAGCCTCCATCATGCAGGTTGCCATCTCTTTTAGTGATATGTTCTTCCTCTCAGCAAAACCATTCTGCTGTGGTGTGTAAGGGATAGAATGTTGCATCTGAATACCTACATCTGCACAATATTGAATGAAATCAAAATTGACATACTCACCACCATTGTCAGATCTGAGGACCTTGAGTTTCCTTTCAGTCTGGTTTTCAACCAAAGCCTTAAAGACTTTGAAGAGGCCAAAAACTTCAGACTTGTGTTTCAGGAAGTAAACCCAGCAACACCTGGAAAATTCATCTATGAATGTCAATGCATATTTGGCCTGACTCATTGACATATGAGGAAATGGTCCAGGAACATCACTATGGATCAACTCAAGAGGTGCAGAGGTTCTCTCATGACTAGCTTTCTCAAATTTATGCTCTAGGTGTTTTCCTAAGATGTAACCTTGACAGACTCCTTTGGAAAACTTAATCTTTGGTAACCCTATGACCATTTATTTTTCACTAAGATCAGAAAGATAATTGTAATTAAGGTGGCCAAATCTTTCATTCCAAAGCTTGCTTGCCTCATTAGCATGAATCATAAGAGTAGAGGGGTTTGAGTAGGGTAGGAAGTGTGAGAACATGTATACCTTCGAAGTGTGATTTGCAACTCCTTTTGCAATGACTTTACCACTTGAGATCGCTATGATCCCAAATTCATCAGGGGAGAATATGACCTACTTTTGATACCCTATGTGGGTCATCTGATACACTGATAAGAGGTTAGAGGAAAGACCTGGAATGTACAATACATTGCTGAACTTACCATGGTCAAGATCAATCCTCCCTTTGCCCAAAATTTCAGTGAGAGAGTCATCTCCTAGTACAATTGGTGGACCTTTCAACATGTCAAGTGAGGTGAATGCCTCCTTTGTCAAAACCATATGTCTTGAAGCTCCAGAATCAATGATGAAACTAGGTGAGCTTGATGTGCCAGCAACCAATGCATGAACTCTCTCTCTGTCTTCTGAATTTGATCCTCCTTCCCTCTTCTTTGAGCTATCTGGAAGAGGGATTCCATTTTTCTCCAGGAGTTGGGTCAACATGTCTATTTGCTTCTTCATTTAGAAGCTTTCAAAATTATTTCCCTTACTGCATTATGCGCACTTGATCATTTCTCCTTTGTTCTTCTTCTTCTCGAGGTTCTTCTTAGAACCTTGAGGCTCCTCTGGAGACTTGTTCTTGTCTCTCTTTTGCTCAGGTGGCTTTTTAGATTTCTTCTTGCTTTTTGAATCCACCCTCAAATCTCTAGCAACCAGATCTTGGTCTTTGGAAGGTTTGATGGTTCCCATCATCATCAATTTATCTTGTTCTTGTGTGAGAGATTCCATGAAATCTACAAGGCTAGGTATTTTCCAAGCTCGAGCTATCAAATTTGTGGCATAGAAGGTTGATAAAAAAATTGAATAGTCAAGGCAAAGCTTTGGGAGTATGGCCAAAACTAGTTACTCATCTTTCTTTTCGATCCCACATAGTTTTAGCCGCAAAACAAGTGCTTTGAACTTGGAAAAATAGAGTTGCAGGGATTCAAAGCTATTGGGACTCAAGGAGATCAATTCATTTTCAATTTTATGTCCCCTCATCTCATTTGTCTTACCAAAAATATCAACAATATTCTCCCATACTTCATTTGGTGATGTTAATCCATCAAGATGGAAAAGGAGGTCTTTGGATATGCTCAGACACAGGAGACCATAGGCCTCATCCTTCCTATTGTGCCATTTAATCTTCTCTATAGTTTCATTGGGATCTAATCCTGTTACCATAGTCACTCTATAGAGGCCTTTCTCTCTCAACAATATCTCCATCTCTTCTTTCCATTCAAAGAAGTTAAATGGAGTCAAGATGATCTTCTAAGATTGGTCTGTAGCTTAGAAATTGTCCCTTCAGTTAGCAGAATGCTCCCAGTCAATGATGTTGAACCTACAATAACAAATTGTAAGGAGATAAATTGATCTACAAAGGCTCTGATACCATGTGGAAATTTAACTGAGGTGTTAGAACAATTACACTCACGACAATTGCTAATTACAGATGCAAATTACTCACAAAGGAGATTGAATATGGAGCAGAACACTAATCTGTATTGAATAAGTGTACAATAGCCAACCCTATGAAGTCATAAGATTCCACAATAAATAATTACATGAGAGATTTGAATGCATAAGGATTCCATTCGAATTTGGTCAAAAGAAGGCTTACTAAATCTAAGCAAATCCCTTATAGGTGCATAAAGCAGTTTCCAAAACTATTTAGGAGCTCACGAATTGGAAAAATAAATTAGCCAAGCTAATAGGTGATGGAAGGAAAACTCATACATGATTTTCTTAGGAGAAAAGGGTGGAGGATGATGAGGAAAAAAAACAAGTTAACTTCACCTAGTCAAACTTTCCCAATTGCCTTAAAACTCAGAAAAAGTAGGCAATAAAGGAGAAAAAGCAGACATACACTAGGGAGGCCAGGAACAAATTAGATTTGATTCCAAGTGGTTTCCCAAGCACTCCATGGCTCAAATTTAGCAAGTTTTACCACTATGGATGTGTGCAGGACAACTTGCATAAGGTGGAATATGGAAACTAGGTAAATAAGACAAAAATTGGATTAATTAATGTCTAAGGTAGCTAACTATGGGTTTATTATTATAACATTATGCACACATCCCAATGTACATAGGTTTGGGGACAAAAGTCACGTGTATATGCGAGTATGGGGTTAAACGTCACGTACAACAATAAACAAGGGTTTTTTAGGGATGATATTTGAACACCAAAGGATGATACATGTCCATGGGGTCTAAAGTGTCTAAAGAGGTTCAAGGAAGGCCATAAATATGTGATCAACCATGTGTGGTAAAATCAGCTATAACAACTCTAGAAGATTCTTTCATTCCTAAGGTAAATTACACAATTCAAACAAAGAAATATCTGTTTTTTTTTCTTGATGTCCTCTATTATGTGATACCCCCTATCATAATTTACCGGACCTTTCTTACTATTTTTTGTTTTATTTTCCACAATATTTACAGGTGTACTGACTCTTGGAACCTTATCCTTTTTGTTGACTAGATCAGACTTATATATTGTTTGATTATGCAACACCACATTCACCCAATGTCTAAAAACAAGGAAAATACACATAAATGTTTTTTTACACTGAGATGTAAAATTAACCCCATCCTTGGTATGTTCAATATTCTGAGTAACATAACAATGGCTAATGCAAGGATGCTCATTTAAGTTTCTAAATGGAAATAAAAACTTAAATGGAAATGAGTGCTTCACTTTGATTATTTAAATAAATACTTTACTTTTCATTTTGTTTTTACCAACTGATACCATTCAATGTTTTATGCCATCTAAAATGTAAGAATAATATATTTCCTTTAATTTTGTATGCTAAGTAGCATACTTGAAGTGAAACATGAACTACTGAATGACATAAAGTAAGACTAGCATGAATCCAACTAAAAACAAATTCATAGAAAGATGTCCTTGTTTCTGATAATGTAGGACAAGAATTCACAATTATATATGCTAAACATGATTGTTTGCGTAATAACACCATTCAACAAATCTAAAAGGTTAACATTATCATTATTTGATCATAGATTCAGTTCTAAATATGAAATATTTGTCTACAAAGAGTGAATTTGTTTATATGTGTCACTAACTTTAACATAAGAAGATATATTTGCACAATGATACAGATATCATCTAGTGACTTAAGTGCTTCATAAAAATATGTGATAACAATACAAGCCAGTTTGCATATATATATATATATATATATATATATATAGATATATATTGCAATACGGCATTGTTTGTTACACATTTAAGATAGGCAATTATTGTCCTATATTTACAGTGTTTAGAGTAAGGGAGCATCCTTGACATGGTTGCACGTAGCCACATAATATAAGTAGGATTAAGAGGAAAAATGAGAAGCAATAGTATAATGGGCAAGAAGAAAGCATAACACCTGAATTCAAATATACTGAGCAGATACAACTAGATATCAAACATGCTAAGGTCATAAGACAATTTCAAGGGATTCCTCTATGTGATTCAGTGTGCTTGGGATCTATTTTATTTGGTAGTAAAATGGGTGAAAAACTCCAATATAGATCTATGCACAATGTTAACATGGGCATTCCAAAACATTTGTATTCGTCATCAACTGAAAATTTGAAACACTAACTAGTTTCTCGGTCTGTTATTTCAATAATTTACACAAGACAATAGATTAAAACACTCTCTAATTGTTGGATCCATATGCTTAATTTAATTATTTTACTTCTGATTTTACAAGTCAAAAAACACATTTCGAGTCACATTGCATTATGAACCGGTTGCTGCAGAGATGCCAATAATTATATTGTTTGCATATCTGGCACAATGGACCAACGAATAGGTATGACAATGTTTGATAAAGCCAACATGAATGAATGGAGGTACATATTAAGTGACACTCACAATATAGGAAACCCTTATGCTATCTCTTAGATTCAGATGGATAATTGTAATTAACCCCATCCTTGTCACGTGTAGATGAGTCCATCATGGCATTGTCTTTGAAATTGTGAGTTTGTAGTAACTGTTTTAATTTTGTCTAGACAAAATATTGAAAGCAAGATGGGAGAGGCTTATGGTTCATTTTCTTCTATAAATATGATACCCATGTAGCTAGAGATAATGTAAAAATGGTCAAATTTGTAGTCATTTTGTACAAATAGTCAAGACACAGGTTATCAGTTTCTTTCACTTAAGAAGGAGTACTTCCTTTAAAAACATAAAATTTAGTGATAAGGATGATACTAGCCAATCCGTCTTCCATAAGAGGCACTAATGACCTCATCTATGTATCACTTTTATTGAATGTTAGCAATGGATGTATTTTCTTGAATGGATGCTATTGAAACATATTATGCTTGACATTGTAGTATTTTTTTCCCATTCTTGATCACTATCTTTTTGAAGTTGTAGTCAAAACAAAAATTGTTGAAGAGAATAACAAACAAATTTATGTTCTATTGTAGAAGGGTGTTACAACATTGTAATCAATTTTAAAAATAATAATAAATGAATAAAAAAAAGTAACAGGACCATTCATCAATATTCCTAGTGAATATGTATATAATATCGTTACAGAGGTCCTTATAAAGTCATTTTATATTTTTCTATTAGTTTTTACGAAGCAGTTATTACAACAATAAATAGGTCATTATAACTATGACATACATTATTATTTTCTCTAAGCAGAAAAGGAAAAGAAAGATCTACAAGAATTTTTATTTTATTTAAGAAGAAAAAGGAAAACAAAGATCTATATGCATTATTATTTTCTTTAAGAAGAAAAAGAGAAAACACAGATCTACAATAAAATACAAATACCAATTTCATCGATATTTAATAAATGCTTCTTCAATAATGAATTTATGATAAAAAATTGACAATACATCAAAACCTGAGTAAGGTTTGTGCACACTCATGCTATGTTCTTTTCTAGGATGTCACACCACAATCTTTGTCGGGTTCCCATGAACGTTGATCAATCCCTAATCACAAGATATCCACCAGTTGACCTTCCTACCATTCCAATGGGTACTCTCCTTCCCCAAGGACCATCAAGCTGAATGGGGTTGCAAGAAAAAGTACCCTCTGCATGATCAAAGTTTGTAGATTCACTAAGGGGCCTACCAACCTTGTTCACATAGTGATTAACCAAACTCTCCATAGTCACCTTCAAACTCACTTGACATTATTTCATCCATCCAATATTAGGGATAGCATTATGTTTCTATGCCCAAACCCTGCTTGTTTATTTATATCCTTTTTGAGATATTTTTCTTTTTTTATATAATGGTAAGTCATTTTATTTATCCTTATTTTGAATTCATATTTACTCCATTTCAATGGATTTTTTGTCATGTGCATTTATGCGATGTCATATGCATTTATGTAATCTGCTAATTTAGGATTTCTTTCCTTAATTGTTCCTAATTTTCACTTACATGAATCCTATATTTTTTCTTTTGGTCTCCTATTTTTGTGTCTATTCATTTGTGTTTCCAATTAGAAATTACCTTCCCTATTTCATTTTGTATATGATTCTTTGTCATAATGGTACACTTTTCTTTACTTTATTTCTAATTCATGGGTTTATTATTTAGTTATTAAATATTTACGGACTTATAGTTTAGTAGTTACATTTGTTTATCATGGTGATATCAAGGGTGCCATGACCATCTTCATTCCCTTCAAATATTTTTTTTTTTTTTGTGGTGGGGAGTTAGTATGATGGCTGAGAGCATGCTAAATCAGTGCGATATGTACTGTGGAGAGACTCATGGTTATTGAAGAACAAGGCCAACACCTCATTGCGAACCCCTTAGTTAATCCTCGTGAGCAACTGAGTTCGCTTTTCAACCTGCCGCATAAAAAATAGGTGTTAATCATGTTGTTATATTCTTCCATACAACCCCATCATCCTTTCTAGATTGATTGGAATCACAATCATGTGCATACACACATGAAATCCATCTGCATTAATTGTACTTTATAATTAATTGAAATATCAATTAAATAAATTATATCATGTGATGTCATCTTTATACGCAAACTATAATTCATGCGGCATTGACACTACCTTGTATAATTGCACATTTGGGCCCCTGACCCAATGAAAAATTTTCAAAGAATCTACCAATCTATTGTAAGTAATGAAAATTACTTATATTTTCCATTCATGCATCATAAAATCAATAATATTGCATCATATAAATCTATCCACAAAAATCCATTCATTCCCAAGTAACCAATGTGGCATAGAAATATATATATATATATAAGTCATTTTAATTCATAGTATTTAACCGGGTCATTTGCACTCAAATTCCCTTGAACAATAAAATATTTTTGACACTAAAATAGTCTAACAAAACAAGGCACTACAATGGTGCATCGTATAAATATATTTTTAAAATTTCATTTATCCATGAGTAATTGAATGCATCATCATAATCAAAGCATATATATGTTTGTTGTTTTAATTCATAAAATTTAATTTGGTCATTTGTGATAAAATTTTCTGAAACAATAATATAGTTTAGTAATAAATGAGTCTAACGAAATCGGGAACTACATACACCACCTCTTTGAGAAACTTCATCCTGAGGTTTTGAAAACAAGTAAGAAAAATGATGGTGCATTTTGGATGCATCCTCCAAAGTAGCTGATTTGGAACTATAATGATCCCACCAGAGTTTTACTTGGTCGACTATAAAACGCCAAAGATGTTGAGTTTGTCAGTCCGGTATATACATCGGTTCAGCCATCAAGTCTCCCTCGTACAATATCTGCAAGTTACATGAATTTATAACATAAGAAGGATTTGAAATATAATGACCTAAAATAAAAAACATGAAAATAATTATCCATACGACTCAATGATGATGGGAATGCAAGATGATAGGAAACAGGTCCCAACTTCTCGAGTATCACAAATGGTGCTACAAATTGTCACCTACAAATTGTGCTGACAATTTGGCTCCCTTCCCAAATTTAATTGAGCTCTTTTGTAGCTTGACTAATAGAAATAATTTATCACCTACTTCATAACTTCGATCAAGTCTGTGCATCTGCATAGATCTTTTTTCTATCATGTGCTTCCTTTAACCGTGACAAATAGTTGTGATATGTTCTTCAACCTCTTAAATTAATTCTAGTCCTACATGGACTCTATCTTCTAGACGATCCCAACTTAATGGGGTTCTTCACAGCCTCCCATATAAGAATTCAAACAGTTCCATTTTAATAGAGATTTGATAACTATTGTTGTAAGAAAACTCAACCAATGGTAGATATTCCTCCCAATGCTTTTGTTGATCCATCACATACATACATAACATGTCTTCTAAGATACGGTGTACTAAAATTTAGTTGTGTCCCCAAATATTCTTTGAAACTTGTCAAAAATCGTCCAGTGAACACTGACCCTCTATCTGAAATTAGCTTGTAAGGTAGACCATGTAACCTCAAAAATTCATTTATAAATACTTTTGGAATCTTTGGTGCTTGATAGGTAGTCTTTACCAAAACAAAAATGCACACTCTTAGTTAAAGTATCTATGACCACAAAAATAAAGTCATGTCTTCTTGCTATCATCAGTAACCCAACTATAAAATCCATTGATATAACTTCCTATTTTGAATCTGGGATCACATGTGGTTGTAGTAGTCCTGCTAGATTCCTATGCTTCACCTTGACCAATTGACATTATAAGAACCTTTCCACAAAGCTAACTACATCCTTCTTCATCCCGCTCGAATAAACTTAATGGTTTTAAATCTGGGTACATCTTCTTAACCCTGCGATGAGCCATATATATAGCGCTATGAGCCTCTTATAAGATGAAATCTTGATCTTCTTCATTGGACGGTACATAAATTTTCTTGTTATACCACAATATTCCATATTCCTCAAAATCATACAATTTATACTTTGGGTTCTTCATTACATCATTTTGTAACTCGGTCTTAACCTCCCTATACCAGTCATCTTCCAATTGTAATTTCAATATCTTTTCCTGTAAATTTGTCTTTAAGGGAACTAGGGAAAAGATACGAGGCATTTGACTTAGAGAATTCACCATCTTATTCGTTGTCCCCTTGATGTATGATATTTCAAAATGATATCCGCTCATTAATTTAGACATCCTCCTTTGCCTCGCATCGAGGTCACTTTGGATAAAAATATATTTTAACCCATGGTAATTCATCTTTAACTCAAATTTCCTTCCTACGAGATAATGTCTCCATAAACAAAAAACATAAACTATAGCGGCCAACTCTAAATCATGCATTGCATAGTTCTCCCTATGAGGTCTAAGTTTCCTTGAATAATAAGCTATCACCCTACCTTATTGCATCAAAACACCTCCCAAACCTTCTCTCAATGCATCTATACACACTAATAAATCTTGATCTATATCTAGTACATTAAGAAATAGAGTTATTTTCAACAAATTCTTAGGCTTTGCAAATGCCTCCTCACATCGTTGTGTCCATATGAACTTCTTGTTCTTCTTCTGTAACTCCATAATTGGGATTGGAAGTTTTGAGAATCCTTCTACAAATATTCTATAATGCCTTGCTAATCCCATAAAACTATGCACATCATGCACATTTGTCGATGTTGGCCATTCAAGAATGGACTCAATATTTGCAGGATCCACCGCCATTCCATCCCCAGTTATAACATGTCCTAAATAATGAATCTTTGACTGGAAGAAGGAACACTTTGATAATTTAGCATATAGCTTGCGCTCTCTCAAACATTGCAAGAAAATTCTCAAATGCTCTTCATGCTCTTCTTGCATCCTTGAGTGAATAAGGATATCATACAAAAGAAATTGCAAAAATTTGTCCAAGCACTCTCTGAATCCACTATTCATCGAGTTCATGAAAACTACAGGTGCATTCGTCAACCCCAAGGCTACTACGCCAAACTCGAAATGTCCATATCATGTATTAAATGCAGTATTCGGTACGTATTCTTCTCTAATTCTTAGTTCATGATATCCCGAACTTAGGTCTATTTTTGAAAATATCATTTCCCCTTTCATCTAATCAAATAGATCATCAATTCTTGGTAAGGGATATTGATTCCTTATGGTTTCTTTATTCAATTCATGATAGTCAATGCAAGGTCTCCATTAACCATCCTTCTTCTTCACAAATATCATTGGTGCTCCCCAAGTTTATATACTAGTGCAGATGAAACCTAAATCTAAAATCTCATGTAGTTGTATTTTGCAATTCCCGTAACTCTAGTGTTGTCATACGAGAGGGTAATATAGATATAAGTTTGGTTACTAGCTTAATTTCGATAGTGAACTCAAGCTCCCTCTTGGGTGGTAATTCTGGAAATTCTTCAGGGAATACATCCAAGAATTGGGACATTATGGGATGCTGACTTGCCTCGGAAGTGTCTTTCTTGTTATTCATCACTACAATTGCATGAAACTCACATCCATTATGCATACTTTTATTCAATTGCAATGCTGAAATAAATATTAATGATACCCCTCTTTTAGTCCCTAATAGGATTCTCTTATTCCCAAAATCATATATTAATATTATCTTTTTCTCCTTACAGTCTAACATAGCTGAATTGGTTTTTAACTAGTCCATCCCTAAGATAACATCATATGATCCTAATTCCATAGCATAAATGGATACTTTTGTAACAGACACACCCAAGTCTACTTGACAATCCTTGATCAATTCTCCTACTCTTAGAGTGATACCTGATGCCATTTCAACTATGTTGAAATTATCTTTCTTTCTTTCCATCACCTTGCATCTAGAAAATGCTTCATAAGAAATAAAAATTTCAATTTCTCCTAGGTCTACTAAAAGAGATAATTTCATACCATTTCTTTTACATGTGGTTTCTAGAATGCTAGACTGATGTTCTTCTTGGCACTTGTTGACTACAATGTGAATTCGGTGTTCCTTTCCAAAGTCTCCAACTATAGTCTGACTCTTTCCCTAACTAGAATATTTCTTGTCTTATGGACAATCTCTCTGGAAATGTGGTTCTCCACAAGTCCAAAACCCTGTTTTCAGGGCCTTTCTCTAGACACTTGATTGAGCAAAAGTAGATCCACTACTATACTAGTGGAATTTCACTACTGGATTTCCACTTTGATAATGTGACTTCACTATTTCTGTTCTATATGGTGGTCTCTTTCCACTAGGCGCACGTCTATAAATACTTGTTGTGGGACACTTAAATGAATCTCAATGTATGGTTATTGTTATCAAAGCACTAGCTGACTGAAATCCTAGTCTCTGTACCACTGTTATTAATGATCGAGGTGGTTGATACTTCCCACCTCCTAAAATATCTTCCTCATCTATGATATATTTTTTCACTGCTTGGTGCAAGGTACGTGGAATTAAAATATGTACTTTTTCTTTGATGTTAAAATTAAGTCCATACATAAATTTATTAACTTGCAACTTCTTCATACTCAAATGTGGAGCATATCTCAATAGTTCCATGAATTTAGATTCATACTCTGAGATTGATCAACATCCTTGTCTCAAGGATTTTAATTCATTAAACTTCATTTCAATGAACTCTTCAGATAGGTGACATTTATGAAAACACTCTTCAAATATTTCCCAAGAGACCTTTGTTCCATAAATTCCAAGTTGTGGCCATAAGGTCTTCCACCATAAAAGTGCACTTCCTTTAAGTTGCAATATAGGTATGTGCACTTTCATGTTTGATGTATAATGGCATAATGAAAAGAACATGCACATGTTCTCGATCCATGCCTCGGTTGCAATGCCATCAGGTGCGCCCCAAAATGCTGAAAATTTCACTTTCTCAAGTTCCCTTTCAGCACTTTCGCTCGGTGGTTGATGCGATCCTTATAAAAGTGCTAAGGCATATCTATTCTGTCAATGTGGATGCTTAATCAATGCATCAGACATCCGTTGGAATGAACGCATCATATTCATTACTTCACCTGGAGGTATATGGGTTGATTCTTCCACTGGTGGTGTAGCACGTGAAGATGAAGGATGCAAAGTAGGTGGTGCACTACATCCCCTATCTCCTCTACCACTCCTTCATCTTCTTCCCCTAGCATTCATGCTTCCTGAATTCACAAGGTGAATAAGTCATGCATTAGTTTCCAAACACTACATAGTAATAAAATAAAATAATTTAAGCAACAGTGAGGCCAAGGTCCTAGAGTTAGAACCTTGCTATGATACCATGTGTAACGAAACCTTCACCCGAGGTCTATACGCAAGGAAAATAAACATAATTTTTTTTTACACTCAGATGTAACACCTCAATTAACCCATTGTTGGTATCTTCAAGATTCCAAGTAACATAACTATGGCTAATGCAAGGATGCTCATTTAAGTTTCTAAATGCAAACAAGTGCTTCACTTTGCCTCTTAAAATAAATATTTTACCTTTCATTTTGTTTTTACCAACATGTACCACCATTCAATGTTTTATTCCATCTAAAATGCAAGGAGAAGATATTTCATTTAATTTTATATGGTAAGCAGATACTTGAAGTGAAACATGAACTACTGAATGGAATAAAGTAACATTGGCATGAATCCAACTATTTTTATTTTTATTTTATAGAAAGATGTCCTTGTTTATGACAATGCAGGACAAGTATAGAAATATGTCCTTGTTTATGACAATGCAGGACAAGAATTCACAATTATATATGCTAAACATGACTATTTTCATACTAAGGCCATTCGTTAAATCTAGAAGGTGAACATTATCATTATTTGATCAGAGATTCAGTGCGAAATATGAAATGTTTGTCAATAGAGAGTTACTTCGTTTATATGTGTCACTAACTTCAACATAAGAAGAAAAATTTGCACAACACTATAGATATCAGCTAGTGACTTATGCGCTTCATAAAAATTTGTGATAGTGATACAAGCCAGTTTGCATATATATATATATACACATTTTTGATATACGTCATTGTTTGTTAGACATTTAAGATAGGCAATTGTTGTCCTATGTTTACAGTGTTTAGAGTAAGGGAGCATCCTTGACATGGTTGCACATGGCCACATAATATAAGTAGGCTAAAGAGGAAAAGTGAGAAGCAACATTATAATGGGAAAGAAGAAAGCATAACACCTGAATTCAAATACACAGAGCAGATACAACTAGATATCAAACATGTTAAGGTCAAAATACAATTTCAAGGGATTCCTCTATGCAATTCAGTGTTCCTAGGATCTATTTTATTTGGTAGTAAAATGGGTATGAAACTCAAATATCAATCTATGCATAATATTAACATGGGAATTCAAAGGCATTCATATTCCTCATCAATTTAAAATTTGAAAGACTAACTAGTTTACCAGTCTATTATTTCAACAATTTAGAGAAGACCAATAGATTAAAACACTAAAAAATTGTTCGATCGATATTCTTAATTTGATTATTTTACTTTGGATTTTACTAGTGAAAAATCACATTTCCAGTCACATTGGATTATGAACTGGTTGATGTAGAGATTCAAACAATTATATCATCTACATATCTAGCACAATGGACCGGTGAATAGGTACGACAAAGTTTGATAAGGCCAGCATGAATGAATGGAGGTATATATTGAGTGACACTGGAAGTAGAGGATACCCTTGTGATATCCCTTCGATTCGAATGGATAATTGTAATTAACCCCATCCTTATCACATGATGATCAGTCTAGTATGGAGCTTTTTCTTTGCAATTGTGAGTCTGTAATCACTATTTTAATTCTATCAAGGCAAAGTATCAAAATCAGGATGGGAAAGGCTTCTGGTTCATTTTCTTCTATAAATATGATACCTGTGCAGCTCGAGATGATGTAAACATGGTCAAATTTGTAGTCATTTTGTACAAATAGACAAGACATAGGTTATCGATTTGTTTCAATTAAGAACTCATGCTTCCTCTAAAAGCATAAAATTTAGTGATAAGAAAGATACTGGCCAATCAGGCTTCCAAGAAGAGGCACTAATGACCTTATCTGTGTATCACTTTTATTGACTATTCTTAATGGATGTATTTTCTTGAATGGATTCTATAAGACATCTTAGGCTGGACATTGTAGTATTTGTTGTCCATTTCTGATAACTTTTGTTCTGAAGGTGCAGTCAAAACAAAAATTATTGAATAAATTAACAAACAAATTTATATTTTTGTTGTAGAAGGGTGTTACAACATTGTAATGAAATTTAATAATAATAACAAATTATTAACAAAATTAAGAGAACCATTCAATGCTATCAATAGTGAATATGTATATAATATCGTTACGAAGGTCCTTGTAAAGTCATTTTATATTATTCTATTAGTCCCTGCAAAGTAGGTTAGGAAGGAAGGTATATAATATCGTTGTCATATATCTAGCAGTTCATATCCCTAGTAAGGCAGTTCATATTCTATAGTCCTCACTATAGAATGGGTCTCCTCGTTATAAAATGGGTAACTCTATGAATGGTAGTAGGTTTTGTTTTTCATATCAAGGAGAGCACCTCTACTGGTAGAACCTACAAGGTAGGAAACTCCATAAGCTATAGTTTATCCATTATTATTCTGCTATAAGTATTGAAAAGAATAGATCCTGTAAGCCCTTCTAGATGGACAATTGATTACAATGATTGATAGGTCGCTATAACTATGACATAAATTATTATTTGATTTAAGCATAAAAACGAAAACACAGATCTACATGAATTATTATTTACTTTAAGAAGAAAAAGGAAAACATAGCTCTACAAGCATTATTATTTTCTTTAAGAAGAAAAAGATAAAACACAATTATACAATAAAATTCATATTCCCATTTCATCTATCATTAATAAATGCTTCTTCAACAATGAATTTATGAACAAATTAACAATGCATCAAAACCTATGTTTCTTTGTGCAGACTCGTGCTAAGTTATTTTTGAGGATGCCCCACCCCGATCTATGCTGGGTTCCCATGAACTTTGATCAATCCTCAATCACAAGAGATCCACTAGTTTACCTCCCTACAATTCCAATGGGTACTCTCCTTCCCCAAGGACCCCCGAGCTAAATGGGGTTCACAAAGAAATAACCTTAGCACAATCAGAGTGTGTAGATTCGCTAAGGGTCCTCCCAACCCCGTTCACACACTAATGAACCAAACTCTCCAAAGTCACCTTCGAATTCACTCGGCATTATTTCAACCATCTAATATTAGGGATAGCATTGTGTGTCTGTGCCCAAACCCTCCTCGTTTATTTATATCATTTTTTAGATTCTTTTGGTTTATATTTATAATGTTAAATTATTTTATTTATTCTTGTTTTGAATTCATATTTACTCCATTTTAACGGATTTTGTTTCATGTTCATTTATGCAATATCATATGCATTTATGTAATCTGCTAATTTAGGATTTCTTTGCTTAATTATTCCTAATTCTCATTTACATGATTCCTAGATTTTTGCTTTTGGTTTCCTATTTTTGTGTGTGTGCATTAGTGTTTCCAATTAGAAATTACTTTCCCTATTTCATTTTGTATATCATTCCTTACCATAATGGTACACTTTTCTTTACTTTATTTCTAGTTCATGAATTTATTATTTAGTTATTAAATATTTACAACTTTATAGTTTAGTAGTTACATTTGTTTATCATGGTGATATCAAGGGTTCGATGACCATGTTCATGCCCTTCAAATATCTCATTTTTCACAGTGGGTATTAATTACAATGGTTGAGACCACATTAAATCATTCTAATCTACATTGTGGAGAGACTCATGGTTACTAAAGAATAAGGCCAACACCTCATTGTGTGCCCCTCAGTTAATCCTCGTGAGTGACTGATTCCACGTCCTACCCTCATAGAAACATGCCTCTTGCAAGTAAAATCCTTTGTCGCTTTTCAACCCCATGCATGGATAAAAGGTACTAATCATGTTGGTACTTTCTTCCATACAAACCCATCATCCTTTTATGGATTGATTGAAATCATGATCATGTGTGTGCACACATAAAATCCACGTGCATTAATTGTACTTTATAATTAAACAAAATATCAATTAAATAAATTATATCACTTGATATCATGTTTATACTCAAACTAGAATTCATGCAGAACTAACACCACCTTGTATCATTACGCATTTGGGCCCCTGATGCACTGGAAACTTGTCAAAGAATCTACCAATATATTGTAAGTTACAAAAATTACTTACATTTTCCATTCATGCATCATAAAATAAATAATATCGCATCATATAAATCTATCTACANTTCATGAGTAACCAATGTGACATAACAAACTATATATATATATATATATATATATATATATATATATTTCATTTTAATTCATACTATTTAACCGGGTCATTTTTACTCAAATGCCCTCAAACATTAACATATTTTTAACACGGAAATAGTCTGACAAAACAAGGAACTAGAATGGTGCATCATATAGATATATTTAACCAGGTCATTTGTAATAAAATTCCCTCAAACAATAATATAGTTTAGTAATAAAAGAATCTAAGAAAATGGGGCACTACAGAGTATTACAGCTAATCCTCTTCATACTTTCTTGTATCTTCATAATATTAGGTAGTATTAATCTATCATCTATTACTGGCCCTTTACTTCTAGTTGAAACATTTACTGATGAGAGTTGGATTTCTTCATTAGACTCATCTTCATCTAATCCCAGTGTAGGTGCACGGTCCCATAAGACCATTGTGGTTTTGCATGTTTCTTTTGGTTCATTTGCATTTTCTTCTTCCACCTCAGGTTTTGTTATTTGAGAATTTAATATTTGATTCATAACTAGAGTCATTGAGTTAATGCATTGTGGGAAAATATTTTTAGAATGAGGTTCTCAATGAAAAGTGCAGAAACGATCCATTCCTACTTCATTAAAATTCAAAACAGAAGAATTCTACATAGGTGGTTGAGATGTTCCACTTTCTTGTCTTTTCTTGAAATAAGGTTTAAATTGTTTTTTCAATGGGATAGCTTCTTTTCTGTTCTCCAAATATACAATCTTGTTTGATCACTTTTCTACCATCTTAACCACATTTTCCAATTCACTTGAATGCTCCTCTTTAGGTCTGGTTAGCAACAAAGGTCTTTTACTACTAAATGTGTTTGCCTCTGGTTCTGAGGTGTGTTTGTTTGTGCTTACAAGTTCATATTCTACTTTATTGGTTTCCTCATATGTTTCCACCAAATAATGCTTTACTAACCTCTTGACAAACATTTCTATGTTGGGACAAAGTGTTGAAGTGTAGTATTCTATTAAAGTTTCTTCAAAAGGCTTTATTGTAGCACTAAAATTATTCATATGAGCAGCAAAAATTTGGTTAAAGTTTTGAAACTTTTATTTATTTCCCATCCTCAAAGATAACAATTATTTCATGAGAGTGGTTGTGGTTCATTGACTACTATACTTTCTCCTAAACACCCTTACAAAAGTGTTCCAATTTGTTATTGAATTTTCTTGGAAACCGAAATACCAAGTAGAGGATTTTGCTTTAACGGTATGCCAAAAATTCGTACATACCACATCTTTGTGCTCAAATTCGAAAAGATCTAGAGACAAATAGAAACTTTGCAGGTGGTCATCTACAGAAATTCCTTTTTCGGGAGCAAACTTAGATAATGCCTTTTCAGGATTCTGAGGCAAAGCATGGAAAGGATGAGCTAGGTTGAGTGGTGTTCTGACTCTCCAAGATGGTGATGGATTGGGTTGATTAGCATTTGGGGGTACATTTCTAGCCATGATTCTAGAAGGATTCTGTGGGGCTGACCCAACATGTGACTGATTTCGAGATTAAAAAATAGGGGAATTTGGTCCCAACTAATTAAGTGGTTGGACAGTCTCTCATATGGACAAATTTACCAACTCTTCTAGATTTCCCACCAAAGTCAAATATTTATTGTAATTAGTTACTTTCCTGGAATCCTACCTTCTCATTAATTGAGGGATTGCTTTCAATCCTCTAAGCTTATTTACATAAGACCTTGTATGTCTTCTCAAGTGGTTAACTACTTCAAATGGAATAGTGTAGAGGCATTATGTACCTTCTTCGTCAGATCCTACTCTTTTTTTAGGAAACTTTGTTTTAGAGCTATCGCTAGTGGAATAGTTTCTAGTAAATGGATTTCCCCAGCCAACCATGCACTGGAGGCCCTCCTTCTAGTGTCAAAACTGTTGATTCTTGGAAAATCAAAGTTATCAACAGTAGTTATTCTCCCCAATAATCATTCCCAAATAGATTGTTTCATATTTGGAATGGGGAATCCGTTTTGTTAGCGGCCTGACTACTATAGAATTAAAAGAAAGTTTTAAGTATGTTTTACTAGTTGCAGCCTGATCCACCGATTATGTGATTTTTTAAGTTTTAAGATTAAGTACAAGTACCTATACTAAATGCAGGTGATTTCCAAAACAAGAACCTCACAAGTGAGCCACAAGTCACTTACACATGGTCTTACCTCTTGCCTTACGTGAATCAATTTCTTCTCAATCAATTAAAGAAAAGGCAAATAAACTATCCTACCTATCCCTAGGGGACCATAGTTTATATCTAATTGAGTAATGTGTTGTAATGCCACTAGTGGAATCCTACAGGTAGGTGTTCAAATTCTACATACGTAATTAAAACAGAAAATATAAAAAAAGATAGCTATGTTTGTTAACACATTCATTATTCATTCACATGCACAAGATTCCTAACAAAAAGTAAAATCATTCATAAACCATAGAATTAATTCAACAATTTAGAATGATCTCACAGTTGTAGAGTAGGATAAAACATAAATAGTTCAATATTCAACAATCCACACAATCCATTTGGAAACTTGTATAGTCCTTCCTCCAGTAAAATTTGGCTCTCTTTATTCATAAAAGAAATAGTTCTCATAAAAATAACTTCAGCATTTATGAACTAGAAAAAGTCCTTTCCAATCTCTATTCTACCCCTATTTATACATTTTACCAATGCCTCTTGGGCTACCCCTATCTTTTAGGATTCCTTGACACTTCGACCTAGAAAATTTGTCTTCTAGTGCATTACACTAGGAAAATGAAAATACAATAGCAATATTACATTGAGTGCCAAATGGAGACAAAACTAAGTCCTAGGTGGGCCTAGCTGGTGTCCCAATGAAATTTCTACACGCAAGAGCTTCTTCAGTGATAGCTCGATAGTCCGCTGGCTCTAACAATGGTGTTGTTACTTCATGCATAGTTAGATGAGATTCAATATCTTTCACCTTTGGTGGGTTTATCATTAACAAGTATTTCAAGAGATATTTATTTACAGAAGCTTGCGCAACCCAAATTCCTATTTCTTCCTCATTAATGCTCTCAATCTTCTGAATACTTCGCTCGTTTGTTTGCAATTTGTCCTGGAGATTCTTCAAATGTTTCTCTCTTCCTGGAAATTCCTGAACCTAGGTTATTGCTAAAGCTTGGCATTTAATATGTGTCATGCACATTTTCTTGTAAACTTCCTTACACTTTTCCATAGGCCTTCCAATTGTTGTGTTTAGTCTTACTGCTGCCTTCCTGCTAAAATTTAAGAGTGCCAACTTCATCTTCAATCGTTCTGTTGTTTTTTGGGGAATGTGGTCAAGGAAAATTGAATTGGTTTCAATCCAAGTTAGTTGGATTTCCACAACTTTTCCCATCTTTAATATCCCTTTCCTTAAATCTAATGAGTTATCTACTATTTCCTTCCGTCTGTTCTCTACTTGATTAATCTTATATAGTTCTTCCACTAGTTTTAATTGAAACTAGTGTATTTTCATTTACATTAAATAGGATTAAAGATAGAAAGGAGTAATATCGAGGTATTTTTCATTAGTTGTTTCTCTAGTGATCTATTCAGCATCTCTAGTTCCTCTACTTGCTTGCTAACTGCTAAGTTATGTGCTTCCAACTCCAAAATATTTCTTTCAAGATCCTTCTTCTCTCCCTCACTGATGCAATTTGAAAGCACCAAAGAATCATTTTTTGATTCTAAAACTTTGTAGGATTCCTGGAGTCTTTTGAATTGTAAAAGAGTGGCCTCATGTTTCCTCTTCATATCTCAGCCTTCTCCTCTTTATTTCATTAGAATATCCTTCATTCTTACGATTATTTCCCTATATTGATCTGTGGATTCTTTGAACCTATCAGCATTATAGGAATTTGCTTGAGCAGCTATGAACTTGATCAAGGCCATTAGTTGTGGGTGTTCATCGGTACCCTTCATGAAAGGTATTTCAATAACTGTGATTACCTCAGGTTGGGTACCGACCTTCAACTTATTTTTGGATCTCCAAACAATGGTTTTTCCTTTAGGGTCGAAGACTACATTATCCAGGTATGCAATTGCATGTTGCTTGGATGGAGTAAAGGGTACTAGTCCCATTTCTTCAAAAGGGAGGTGACCTTTTGTAATAATGTCTCCCAATGTAGAAGGAGTATTTTTTAGGTTGTCATGCAAAATCATATTTTTCTAAATTTTCCATGTATTGGTCTTCCTTCTCTTTCCTCTTGAATTCTTCAACTTCTTTCTCTACCTCCTCTCTTGCTCTGTCAGCTAATTCCTTTTGCATTCTTTCTTCTACTTCCTTTTTCCTATGTTCTTATTCTTTTTTTCTCTGTTCTTCTTATTTTTCCCATTGTTCTTCTTCTTCCATTTTTCTTCGGGTATCCTTGGATAATAATTTCTATTTTTCTTCAACTAACCTTCGAGCCTCCTCTTGCTTCTTATTGGAAGCTTCTTCTTTCTATTCATGTTGTTCAGATGTGATACTATTGTTTACCTTTTCTACGAATGCCCGGAATTTATTATTCAATATTTTGTTCAAAGCGATCGTGTTACATGCATTTCATTATATCTCCTCATACTTGTCAAAGTTATGGGTGTATTCAAAATTTACCCCTACAGATGCAGAGTACTTTGAAATGTTCTTGCAAGGGTCATTTCTATGGGAACTTTTCTCCCCAAAAAGGAAAATTTCCAGTTCTCTTATGAAGTTAGGGGCACTCTTAACCCTAGTAAATTTATAACCACCAATGCAAAATGGAAGAGGTGGGTAGACAACTTTCTGCATATCAAATAAGAAATTTCCAAACATGTCTACGTACAACTGTCTTACCACTTCTTTATCGATGACATAATTTGTGGCATATATTGGTAGTAGTGAGGGAGCTCATGATCCTCCATATATCCTCAAATACAAACCTTCCTTGGAAAAAAATTAATATCCATATTCAATAACCATATCCCTTTCTCCTTTGGACATGCAATTGCATTCTTTCATAAACATAAACTCATATAATGGTAACAGGAAATCTTCACAAATGGTCTTGTAAAACTTGAAATACTCGTGTAACCATAGGATTTGATATTCTGAGTACACAAGAGTCCTAGTTGGATCCAAATCATAATTTAGCTTTTGGAATGGGTGGATACATAAGATACAATCAATCAAAAAGGAGCTCATGTAGAATTCATATTTCCTTTAAGTAAGACCTCCTAACGTTACAACTATGCATGATGACAGGCTGTTTGCCACATTGTTTTCCCAATTGAAGATAGTTCCATGCATGGATACATCATATATCATTGTGATACATCTCATCTTTTAGAACCTACCATTCACCCAGCCGAAGATCTGATTTATCATTAGGGTTGTGAGTCGGTACGGGGTGTGGAAATTGGAAGTCTCATATTCTCCTGGGGATTTTTGGAGAAACTGCTTCCCAGATATCATCATTCACTTAGCATACTTGCACACATCAAAATATAGATCCCCTACCCATTTATCTGTCATAAAAATCTGGGGTCCTGGTAGCTTGTAGACTTTGCCAATGTAGGTAGGGATGAAGGAAGCAAAAGGTTCTTTTTCTATGTTTGACACGACCATAGTAGCTGCGTTTTCTTAAGATTTGATCTTGTTGATCACCTTGGAAAAGGGAAGAGATCAGGGAGTGTATCTACTTGTGTGATAGTGGATCTTCTTATGTTTACATAGAATTGTATGTCCTCTAATCTTGCATATGGAATGGTCTAGCATTTCATCATTTGATAATTTTGTCCCCATTTAAATTCTGGTTCAACTCTTGTGATCGATTCCATATCCTAGTAAAGAATTTCCATTATAGGTAACATCTCCATGTCTCAGTCCTCTCCTATGACCTTAGCCTTATTTTTTCCTTTCCTTGGTATTGTTTTGTGTGAGGATTGAGGCTACAATATAAACATATGAAGAAATGTATTAGAGTTATTGTGATGAAAATCATGCATGCATCATCAACAAAATACACTGAGATGAACAAATTTAATTGGCGGTGAAAGAAAGAACAACAAGAGCGACAGTGTTGGCTCCAAAATTAGAGTTCTTTTGACACCATCATAGAGACTCATCAAAGACTCCTGAAAAACCTCATCGGCAAAAACATAAGGATTCATTGGAGGCAAACATCCATACTAGTCGAATGTATCAACATGAAAACATGAGTCACGCAGATGCTATCGACACAAATTTATGAAAAACTCCACATAAAGTAATGTCAGAAAAACTCATGAAGAGCTCCTGATGAGAGGTCTTCAAATATCAAAGATAAATTCCTCCGATCAAAATTACTCAACTTCCTGAGGCCGTTGGCACTAGTTAGTGAGATCTCCCACAAAATCCACGATCAAATCATCAGTAAGGAGAGGATCACCTCGTCGATATTGTCGGCTCCCAAGACTGAGTTTGACCGATGTATCAAAAAACTCAAAAAATGTTTTCGAGACTCAATGAAGAATAGGAAAAAATCAGATGGAAAAATCGAGTTTCTCTTATGTGTCGACCAAACTTGATGAGTTCAACCGACACATTGGGTGAAAAACCTGAGTTCTATATTTCAACAAAAATGATTTTCTAACTTGTGAAAAATAAAACTAAGTCATGGAAAGGATCTCTGGAGAGAAGAAGTAGTCTAAGAAAGCTTAAAAGATACAAATTCTGAGGAGGGGCCCTAAAATCACCAAAATTTTGGGGTAGTGGTTGCAATAGCAATACTACCAAGGAGGGTGAATTTCTAAATACGATGTGAAATTTACGAAAAAAGATTTGAAATATTTGTCTACATGAGTAGAGACCAAGATAAAATAGGTGCACAAACGGAATGAACAAGTCAATTCAACAAGGAAATGCTAAAATAAGAAGTGTGTGCACAAGACTTGAGAGGTAGAAAGCAATACCTAGGAATTCGAGGGAGTTCCTAGGAACTATGGAAGACGAGTGAGAACACTATGGACATTGTTACGATAAGGGGGAAAGGATGTAATATCCCCAAATGATAAACTTTATTTGTAATCATTTTTAGCAAGACTATTTTATTTTTTAATGTGATTAGCGAACATGGAATATCCCAATCGGTCCTTGGAGGACATATGTAACTAAAATCGTTATGATGATAATAACAATATTCATTATAGGGAAAACCATGTTGAATGAGGAAATTATGCATGCAAGAGTGGGACGTTCCACTAGGCATGGGAAGCTAGTATGGCACTAGCCCCATCCTAGGGAAATAAAGGATGTAATGACAAAGAAAATTCCTAGAGGAATTGGCTATTAGATGCAAAATACCTATAGAAAACAAAAACCATAAACAAAGAAGCATATGCTAGGAGGCAGACACCGCAGAGTATGCTAGAACAAGGAATACTTAATGTGTGAACAATCTGTGTTAGGCAAGTGATTTCCCACTAGAGAATTGGACCGAGTTTGACTGTCACCACTCTCGGCATGCATATTTTATCTCGGTGTTGATTGAGGATGAAGAAGGGTAACTTTTAGGGGTGAATTTTTGTCAATTGGCTATTTTTTGGGTGTTTTAGTGTCTAATATCACTTATATTTACATAAAATATGTTTTTTTATCATAACATTTGCCAAAATTATAAAATTTCAATGTTAATTTTATGTTTCCAATTTAATATTCCCCTACCTATATATAAACATATTTTTTTCAATCCAAAGTGATCGCCTAGAATACTATACTTAGTATAATATTAAAATCCTTAAAAAATTCCTCGGGACAGAGTGATCCATGCCTAATATATGGTTGGGTGGAACGTGGTTTTTCCCCTAACATTGCGGCTCATAATGGAAACAGGGTTCATCACTGATTTTTGTTTCTGCAAATCCATTGAGATCAGGGTATGTGTATTTACGTTAATGATATGTTTTAATATCCATGAAATGATGAAACATCACCTTAGCTTTGTTGATGTTAATGACACTTATGAACTAGTGTACTCATACGTTGTTTGGAATACATCTATTAAAAAATGACAACTCAAGTGGTAAATTGTTGTTATGTGGAGGCTTTATTTGTTTACTGCATGATTTCATTTTATTGATGAGATTAAGGCACGTTGATAGATGTAAGAATTTGTATGTTTACATGTTGCTGCAATGTTAAGAGAAATCCTTAGGATTGGTAATGAAAGCAGTGCTGTCAAACTGGCCCTTTTGTATATACTCGTTAGATAGTATGACGCATGATTTTAGTCGGTTCCACCTTTAGCTGCACTGCTAAGTTTAACCAACCTGACCTAGAGACCCTCAATGCTCAACAAATAGCAGACTTCAAGTCTGAGTTGAATGAGATTTCACAAGTTTTCTGCATCAAGCATATTCTGGTAACTTCCCTGCTAGTTGAATGAGCAAAATGATCCTCCTTTGTTGGATCTCTTCCAAAGAGAACAAACTAGATTGCATTAAAATTTTGAACACATCTCCACAGTTAACCCCCATTTCTAGTTAGATCAACAAAACCCTTGAGGATCGTTAGATCTAGATCAACGATGGACCCCAAATGCCATAAGGTGGATGTTATAAGAGTTTTTCACACACAAGGATTTTTTTAATTCGTGCTAGATGAATCCGCGAAATAAGTCATAGCCGTCAATATCCTTCGACCAAATCCTAGTCCTTGAAATATGCAAGCCCTTCAAGCCATCATGCCCCATGAAGTGACTCTCACACCCCCGAACTTTGAGCGTGATATCCAATGGCAAGGGGACACGTAATTTTTGGACATTTCCTATCGTTCCCTACAAGTTTTTCCTTCTACTTACTAGTTCTCCCCACAAAATGGCTCATAGTCACTTGATCTTCTTTGATATATATCCTTGTCGTTGATCATGAAGGTTTTTTTATCAACGATCACCTCTGTTTCTCAGCGCTTATCTCAGACGTTAGCTTCATTCAACGGAATTGTTCTGAGTGGTATATATGTCAACCATTACATTAGATCTATTCAATCTACGCCTCCTTTAACTCGTCTGTAATATTTGTTGGATTTAGCACCACAAGGGTAAATTCTCTCTACAACTTGAAGCTTATCGTTGTAGACCTACGAAATTAAAGTTAGCTAGTAAGGACACTTATGGCGTTAATTATGAAAGTATGGTCTTGGACAATGTGTGTGTATTATTATGATCTTTGATCTTGATTGCTTTATTTATGTAGCATATTACTGGTATGGTACACCTACTATGCTGATTCCAAGCATTGGGTTTTTTCATTCTCTTAGAGGAGGTACTCTTGGTCTATTGGGGATGGATTGATTGCTTGGAATGCACCCACTCTACCTTTCAATCTAGTATAACATGTAGGTTTGGTTGATTTTCTGGAACTGGAGACTCCTTCTTTGTTGAATGACTATGACTTGGTTGGGTTTCCATCTAATGTCTTAATGTTTTCTAAACATATTTTATTTCTTACTATAGGTCTTCCCTGGTTTAATCTCCTAGTGTATCTCTTCCCCCGTGGGGAGGATTGAGTTTTGCTCTGGGTTGAACCATCCTAGGCTTGGTGAAGTTCATGGATAATAATTATAGCTATGAATTATATTTTTACACTTTTTATTTCTCCCTTAAAGATTCAATAGTGTGGAAATCCCTTATTTACATATGAATGAGTTGAACGTGTGGAAGCTTGTCATATATGTCTTGTAGGGTTTGCTGTTGTTAAATGCTCTTGTAGTTTGCATCTGAATAAGCCTGGTTTTTCAAGTGCATTTTATTAAGTTCATGAAGACCAGAAGTCTAGTTTAAAAGTAAAAATGAGGCTAATTTGAAGTTAAGATGTATTTTCCTGACATCCAGAATCAACTTGTGGAAGGCAGGAGTCAAATGTCAGAAAACGGAAAAATGAAAGACCAAGTAGTCATTTCATGGATCTCCACATTCCAAATTCAAAAATTAGTAGCGTAGTTAAGGATAAGGAAAAAAGATTGGTTTTTTCATTTGCAAGGTCCACAACGGAAATAGAATGTCGAAAGAAAGATCGACAATCGAGATTGATTCTGCAAAAGGTTCTACAAAAAAGTTTTTTTTCAACTTTGGAGTTCCACAGCGAAGAGGCAGAAGGAATAAGAAGAAAAGTGGTTAGATGAAGGTATTGATCTGTTAGTTTTCGAATTTTCAAATTATGAAGGAGGAGATGTGGAAAGCGAAAGTATGGATTAACGATTTCACCGCATGTTATGTTTCTGAGTTCTGCAGTTTGTAGTGAAAGGTGGAAAGACAGAAGTATGGATGAAGGATTCCATTGTGTGTTATGTTTTCAAGTTCATTAGTCCACAGCAAAAGGCAAAAATGAAAAATTATAGATGAATGATTTCATCACGTGTTAAGTCTTCCTAGTTTCATAGTCCGACAGTGAAAGGAAAAAAAGAAGAAGGCAGAAGGACGACTCGGTCGCACGTTAGAATTACGATGTTTGTAGTCCATAGTGAAAGGAAGAAGGGCAGAATGCAGAAAGTGAAAGTTGGAAAAGTTATTTTCAATGCAGAGATGACTTTTCTGCTTATAGAAGTAGATATAATTGTGGAAGGATTATTCTTCTTGCGGATTTACATGCAGGTTATTTTTTTTTAAAAGCTTGAGGATGAATCTTTATGAAGGTTATAGCCATCTATTATGTGAAAGGAATTATATTTTTATAATTTTTTAATGTTTTTTTGGCAACCTATCTGGGTATGTTACATGTATAGAATGAGTGAGTGAGAGAGACAAATGGGGGGATGGTTAGAGTTACATGCGTGAGAGTCAAAGACATAGGGAGAGAGAGAGATGGAGGAATAGATAGTGATGGATGGAGGGATGGTTTGAGGTTGAGAGAGTGGGATACTAACAACGAGAGATAAGGTATTTAGGGAAATGAAGGATGATCAAGGATAGTTACACCAAGGGATAGAGGTGAGGGATTATGTTTGTGTGTGTGTGTTAGGGAGAGAGAGAGACACACAGAGAGAGAGAGAGAGAGAGAGAGAGGGAGAGAGGGAGAGATTAAGGAATGGAGAGAAATATGGAGAGATGAAGGCTTGAACAATTGGATTGAATTAACAAGCAAGAGAGATGGACACATGGTTAGAGAGGGAAGGGGGAGCGAGAGAGGGTTGATGGATGGTTTTAGAGGAAGAGGCAAGGGGAAGGAGAGAAATATTGATGGTTAGTTGGAGAGAGGAATAGAGGGAAGGCATTTGGGGGGAGAGAGAAGTGGATGGAGAGAGGTGGTAAGGGGAGCAATTGAGGAAGGAAGTGAGTGAGAGGATCAAACACATGGAGGTAGAAGGAGAGAGAGGGAGGGAGGGAGGGGGAAGAGAGAAAGGGTTTTAGTGGGAGGGAGAGGTAACAAGAGAAGGGTTTTAGAGGGATAGAAAGGGGACATAGAGAGAGGGTTTATGGATGGTTTTAGATGAAGATGCATGGTGAAGGAGATAAATATAGATGGTTATATAGAGAGGGATGGAGAGAGCATGTGTTGATGTGTTTTATAGAGAAAAAGGGGGAAGATTATTTATAGAGGGGGAGGGGGTGTGGTGTTCCAAGTCCAAGAGTTTTCTAAGTTTGTTTCAGGAGGGGACTAGTGAGATAAGGAAGGAGGGGGAATTTAGGCATAGAGGGGGAGAGTGGAAGAGATGGATGGAAATGGGTGAGAGAGATGGTCGAGGGATGGCTATAGATGCAGAGGGATAATAAAGGAGAGAAATGCTGATGGTTATATATAGATGGATGGAGAGAGGGTGTGTTGATGTGTGAGAGAGAGACAAATGGGTGAAGGTTGGTTATAGAGGGAGTGAGGGTGTGGTTTTTCAATACCAAGAGGTGTGTAAGTTTGTTTAAGGTGGGAGTGGTGATGCAAGGAAGGAGGGGGGATTTAGACAGAGAGGGGGATAGAGGAAGATACAAAAGTAATTAGGGGGGGCGAGAGAAGGGATTTGAGAGATGAGGTAGGGGGGACAAAGTGAGCTATGGAGTGAGTGAGAGGATGGAACACATGGAGGTAGAAGGAGAGGGATGGAGGTGAGAAGAGATAAGGGGGGGGAGAGAGAGAGAGAGAGAGAGAGAGAGAGAGAGGATTGAGGTACGGTTATAAAGGTAAAGGGATGGTGAAGGAGAGAAATAATGATCGAGAGAGGGTATGTGGATGTGTGTTAAATAGACAAAGGGGGGATGGTTGGTTGTAGAGGGAGAAAGTGCATTGTGTTCGAAGACCAATTTATATGTAAAATTTCTTTTTAAGTTAACGTAGTGAAACACATGCGATATTATAATGCAAATAAGATATAAAATGCATACGCATTATAATGCAGATGCATTTTATATCGCATATGTTATAATGCATATGCGTTATATCGCATATGCATTTTGTAAAATTTAAAATTTTTGCAGGAACAAGGATTGGCATTATGTTAAGAAATAGCTTCCGACTATCGAACCTATTGGCTAGGACAAATCAACTAAGGCTATTTATTGTATCTCAAAACTCTATCAATATGCTCAGTTTTGATGGCATTTTTTGCTATGACAGACACAATATTTTTTTATAAAAATATAAAAGATTGTAGAATACAATCTAACTCTTCTAAATATGTAATTTTTCCTAAATATGTATATTTTATTTATTTATTATTATTTCTCTAAATGACACTCCATTTTTTGAAAATAGATACATCAATTGTTTTCTATATAACTTTTGATTGTCTTCACCATTTTGCAACAAAACTATATGGTGTAGTAAAGGAGAGAGATATCTACAATATTATATATAGAAATAAAGAATTTCATTAAGTTTTTCCCTTAAAGTGTTGCACCCGCACATAATGTTTTTGTTTTAAAGTTTTCAAATTCTAATAATTAATAGATTCATTCATTAATAGTTAATAAAATCCAATAATTAATAATAAAAAAATTATTCATGATTTTTTTTTAAAATAGTCTTGCACTAGTACCATATGTCCTTTATATGTCTCCAACATTTTATTAAAAAATAACATCATTTACCTCATATAGTGCTACAACTGCAAAAACATATATGTTATGATTTGTTTAAAATTAGAAAACCCAATTTTATGGAAAGTAATTTTATAATCATTTACATAAATTTTATATAGATAAAAGTTATATATTATGAAATTACATAACTTTTTTTTCTTTCTAATTCATTTTCAAATCAGTCAGGGAAGTACCTATAATTGTCACCTAAATTGAGAGTTTCCATGTTTTCTCAATGTTATGTGACATCTAAAGTGCTTTTAAAGGAGTCCATGATTTTCCATCATCCCAAGTTATATTTGAAGGTTTATAGAGACACAAGAGGACCGACATTGGAAAATAGGGAAAATGATTTTGGTACGGGTTAGTGGATAAAAATATTATGGGATCTTATATTCAAGATAAGATGATTTCATACTAGTTGGATACATATAGTGATGACAGAAAAACATGTCTCTATATATTTTTAATCTTGGTTACTCTCATGGGATTCCTAAAAGCAGCCCATTGTTACTATTTCAACTACATAAGAATAATATGTAGCAACAACATCGAAAACATGTCAAGCAGTGTGGATGAGAAGAATTTTGTCATATTTCATGCAAGATCAAGAAGGAACAACAAAAGCTAATTGCAATAGTAATTCAGTAATATAATTATAAAAAAGGCATGTTTTTCACAAAAGGAGAGGGCACATAGATAATATATTTCACTTCAATAGAAAACTTATTAACACTAGTAAAATATATTTTGAATTTTTCAAGTCTAAATATCAATATGCATATATCTTCACAAACTTCACAAAATCTTGAATTTCACAAGACAAGATCAACATGCAGTTATCTTCACAAATATATCAACAAAAACTAGATTTGAATGCCAAAGAAAATGTTTCCGCATTATCATAAAGTAAAGCTTAAGGAAGAGTGTTAAACATGTAAGCTTGACATTAGCATACCAACAATGACTCCCTCGCAGTTGTCTAGACAACTTACAACTATCTGGATGGCTGAGCCGTCCAATCAGATCACATACTATAATAATCCCGGTGAGATATGCAAAAGGAAGAGTTGTGTGTAGCTTCTTTAGTTAATAAAAAAAATTGTCGCAAGTCATCTTACCACTTTATACTACATATTATGTTCTTTCCTTAAGATTTCTCCATCAAACACATTGTCTTCTTTACCTTTTTTTATATTCTTTTATATGGGTTTCATGACTTGGACCATTTTATTATATTTTGCAATATATGCTATTTCCTTTCAACATTTATGGAAAGATAAAGAACAAATAACAAATCACTTGGAAACATGTTGCCCAAAATTATCCCCAATGGTGAATTCTGTAAACTTGTTCAATATCAGGTCTAGGGATTCCAACAAAAACAAGAAGGGAGTATTCCCATCATCCTTCTGAAAAGTAATGAGTTCTCACCACATCATAAAGTACATGCATGCATGTTGGGGAGTTACACCTCAGTGACATCTCTCTTGGATAATACAGAGCACCGAGCTCCTCTCTAGGTTAAATCATGGGTGCAGAGCTCCTTCTCTCTTAGGAGGATAGCTTCACCTCTTTACTCATGCGTGAATACCCTTTGATAGCTTCTCAAACAAATGGTCAATATATTGAACAACCAAAATTCCCCTATCCACGGGTATGTGAAAAAGCAAGAGTTACAAAAACAAGGATAAGAGGAAAATGACAAGGATAAAGGTTATGGTCTACACCCTAGAATCCTCTTGCGAAAGGAAAAAGGAGGAAGCATAAAGTAGTCGAAAATTATAAGGTAAAAGTGTGTTTTCCACACGCCACAATCTTCCTATGGAAGGACGGATGCAGAAAATGGAAAAAGGGTTAAGGAAAAACATTATCTTTTCAATTTCTGAGATCCTCCTATGGAATGTGAAAAGTTGAAGGAGGAAAGATGGAACGCCAAAGGAGGAATGTGGCTGAATAATTCGATCAAAAGTTATGTTTTTGAATCCAGAGTTCCATAGTGGAAGGCAGAAAGGGAGAAGGAAGAAGCCGAAATGTGGCTGAATAATTCCGTCAAAATTTATGTTTTTGGTTCTTGAGTTCCGCAGCGAAAGGTAGAAGGGTGAAAGCTGTAATGTGGCTGAATAATTTCGTCCAAAGTTGTGTTTTTTATTCCTGAGTTTTGTAGCAAAAGGTGGAAGGAGGAATCTGGATGAATAATTCGGTCAAAAGTTATGTTTCCAATTCTCGAGTTCCGTCGCTGAAGGTGGAAGGGAAGAAGGAAAAAGGGAAAATGTGGTTGAATAATTTCGTCAAAATTTATGTTTTCTGATTCCTGAGTTTCACAGCAGAAGGTGGAATGTGGTTGAATAATTCCATCAAAATTTATGTTTCTGATTCCTAAGTTCTGCAATGGAAGGAAAAAGGGTGCAAGGAAGAAGGAGAAAAGTGGTGGAATGATTCTGTCAAATGTTGAATTCATGAGTCCCAAGTTGTGCAGTGGAAGGAGGAAATGTGGAAGGTGGTAGGCGGTAAGTCATTAAATATTCATTGAAGGTTGGTTTCCTACTTTCGAAGTCCACAATGAAGGGTGAAAAGGAGGAAGTCGGAGGGAGGAAAATAAAAGGAAAATGTGGTATTTTCGGGGAATTTCTTATTCATGAAGTCTGTAGTGGAATACGGAATGCGAAATCAAAATTGCAGATTGGTTCTTATGGAAGAACAACAACTTAGTTTTTGATATTTTTGTTTGGAAATAAGTTGATGATGATCATTTCATATGACCAAGGTTATGTTTTGAACTCTATATATTTTTATAATGCCTCATAACAGCTAAGTATTTTATTAATATATCTAAAGATATATGGTTATAGAATTATTTATTTTTTTGAATTTTGAGGTATGTTACATATGCTATCAAAGCACAGTTTCAGCACTAGGCCTAAATAGGACCAATACACTATTGTTCTAGAGAAGAACAAACTAACTCGTGTTTATTTTTGTCTTGAAAATTCTCGTATACCCAGCAAAGAGAAGTACAAATATATTTTACAAGAAATATGGCAAAGAGGGGGATTTATGCAGAAGAGGAACATCGCTTGAAACAACCTTTAAATAATGAAGAGGGTAATATAAGGGATGAAGTGTCTTGGATAGGTATAAATTTAAGTAACGATAATAAATATGAATTAAAAGGACAGGGGATGAACTAAGGTTCGAATTAAGAAAGGTTAAGGAAGATTAAGAGTGAATTCTGAAGGCTCAAGAAGAAATAAACACTATCTTGTTAGAAAAAATCCATAATGAAGAAAAAGACAAAAATGAGGATTTTGATTAGGAACTTCCTAAAAATTTCCCGTACAATAAACATAACGCTAGAAAGATGGAATTTTCCAGACATAACCCTGACACTTCAAGTAAAGAGTAATTTAAACATCATAGAAAATCTCAGGAGTCAAGGAAAAGAAGTGACGAAAATAAAAACAAGAAAAAGTACAGACCCTATGGGGAAATCTCTAGCGAGTTCAAGAAAATTAAACCATCCATGTTTAATGGGGAAATAGAGAAGGGAGAGGAGGCATAGGCCTAGATGTCTAAAATGAAAAAGTACTTCCGAATATATAATTAATCAATTGAGTTGAAATAAAAAATGGTCATTTATAATCTGACTGGAAAGGCAGATATATGGTGGACAAACATAAATAAAGTTATGTAACAAGAAAAAATTTTAAGAAAATTTTTGAAAGAAAATATTTATTGGAACACTATTATGAAGAAAACGCCAAGGAATTTTATGAACTAAGGTTAAGGGCCATAACAATGAAAGAGCTCTGTATTAACTTCTTAATCTTACTTCTCTATGCCCCCTACATAATGTATGAGAAGCCCAATATACAATGGTTCCTTTGCTTCCTACCCCTCATGTTTAAATAACATATTAAATATACAATCGAAAGACACTAGAGGAAGAGATTAGGAAGGCCAACTTCAATTATGACCAAAACAAGAATAAAAGAGAAAGTACAACAGCTTGGAAAAATCAAAGGACAAATAATTTTGATTATGAAAGAAAAAAATAAGTTCCATAAAGACATGGAAAATAATCGTAGAGGGTATCGGGATAATAATTACAAAGTTTTTAAACCTCAAGATTCTGGGGTACCCTCAATTGTTCCTAATAAAATCCGAGCACAAAACAAACTCTTAAAATGTTGGCAGTGTGGAGAGAAGCACTATTGTAGATACTGTCCAGCAAGGAAACAAAATTTTAATGTTCATTCTATCAAGGAATCAGTTACAATTGGGGATATGGCGAGGAGCATGCCCAGAATCTACGCTACACAGGAAAATTGGCAATCAAACCACCAAAATTCCATGGTTGAAATTGAAGGTATGATAAAAAAATCAACCTATCTCTATCTTAATTGATCCAAGCACAATCTTTACTTATATTTCACCTAGATTAGTTGATTTATGCAATTTGGTACCTAAAAATTTTGATAATTCATGGCTAGTATAGTTAGGCACACGTACAAAAAGAAAGGTTACTTGTATTGTTAGAAATTGTAAGATAATGCTAAATGATTTGCTTACACATGTGAATGTAAATGTACTGCCTTTAGGATCTTATGATTTGTTAATAAGAATGGATTGGCTTGAAAACCATAAATTTTTGCTAAACTATTTTGATAAAACATTTACATGTATTGACAATAATGGAAATATTATAAAAGTGAAAGGAATTCCTAGGAAGGTAACCATCAAAGAAATATCTTCTATGCAAATAAGGGATCAGTAAGAAAATGATGTAAGGTATTTGTAGTGTACATAATGAATGATAAGGAAAACAATATGAAACCTAAACTGAAAAACATACATGTTTTAAAGGAGTGCGAGGATATATTGTCAGAGGAAGTCCTTGGACTTCCTCCAAAAAGGGATATAGACTTCACAATTGATAGGATACTTGGAGTGGTACCAACATCAAAAGCTCCATGTCGAATGAACATAATTGAACTAACATAACTAAAGTCTCAATTACATGAACTAATTGATAAAAGCTACATTCAACCAAGTGTGTCTACCTAGGGTGCATCGGTTTTGTTTGTGAAAAAGAAAGATGGACACTAATATTATGTCTCGATTACAAGAAACTAAATAAAATGAATATTAAAAACCGATACCCACTTCCTTCGATAGATGATCTATTCGATCAGTTCTACAGAGAAACTATCTTTTCAAATATAGATTCAAGGTCAGGATATCATCAAGTGCAAATAAAAGTTGAATATATTTTTAAAACAACATTTAGTTCATGTTATGGTCACTATGATTTTATCATAATGCCCTTTGGGTTGACAAACACACCTATTGCGTTTATGTGGTTAATGAACAACATATTAAGTAACTATCTACATAAATTTTTGGTTGTATTCATTGATGACACATTAATCTAGTCTAAGAATAAAAAGGAACACAAAGAACATTTGGAAATAGTTTTGCAAGTATTAAGAGAACAACAACTTTATGCAAAGTTAAGTAAGTGTGACTTTTTCAAAGACAAGGTTTAGTACCTCGGACATGTATTGTGCAAGGATGGAATCTTAGTCGACCCTAATAAGGTAAATGGCATCATGTAATGGTTGGATCCTAAAAATATATATGACATCATATCATTTATGGGAATCACTAGATACTACAAGAAGTTCATAGAAGGATTTTATAAGATTGCCTACCAGATAACTTCTGTACAAAAAAAAGGAAAAACGTTTTAGTGGACTAAAAAGTGCGAGAAAAGTTTTAACAAATTAAAACATCTGTTAACCACCACCCCTATCTTAAAAATTGTTGATACATTAAAGTATTTCATCATGTGTACCGATGCTTGTGATGAAGGGGTAGGTGGAGTTTTACTACATGACAATTATGTTGTAGATTATGAATCTCAAAAACTAAAAGATCATGAGAAGAATTATGCAACACATGATCTAGAACTTGCTTCTATAATCCACTCCTTAAAAATGTGGTGACATTACTTAATCGGGAGAAATGTTTTACTTATGTCACACAACATAAGCCTCAAATATTTATTTGATCAATAAAATTTGAATGCAAGACAAGCTAGATGGTTGTCCTTTCTAAGTGAGTATGACATCAAAATAAAACATATAAAGGGAAAGGAAAATGAAGTAGTAGATTCTTTGATTCATCATGTAAATTTACTATGTGCAAGCAGAGCTATGAATCTAATCTAGGAGATCAAATTTTAAGTACTCAAAATTATGATGAGAAATATCAGAGTTTACAAGAAAAGACTCTTAAAAATGAACAAGGAAAAGTAAAAACAGAATTTAGCCTAAACCAATAAGGACTGTTACTGTGTAAATAAAGGCTATATATACCAAACATAACATAATTTAAATTGATGGTCATGGATGAACTACATAGAATACCATACTCGGGGAATCCGAGCTATCAAAAAATGATTACCATGATAAAAAAGGAATTTTTTTGGCAAACATGAAAAATGAAGTGGCTGAATTCTTAGCTCGCTACATTGACTATCACCAAGTTGAAGTAGAGCATCAACACCCCATAGGATTGTTGCAGCCACTACCCATTCCAGAATGGAAGTGGGAGACCATCAGTATTGGTTTCATCACCAGACTGCCCAAGAATTTCAGACAACATGATTCCATCAAGGTTGTGGTTGACAAATTAAGAAAAGTGGCTCAGTTTATACCTGTCAATATACCTACAAAGTTTTTAATATTGCAAACATATTTATGAAAAAGATATTAAGGTTACATGGCATACTAAAGGTAATAGTCTTAGATAGAGACGCAGAGTTCATAGGTAACTTCTGTGATTCCTTATTTAAAGTATTGGGTATTCAGTTAAATTCTAGTACTTCCTATCATCCACAAACAGATGGGAATACTTAATGCAACACCCCGGTTTTTGACCCCATTGCATTAGATGTATATGAGGTATATATTGTAAATAATGATGGTGCAGAGCTAAAGGCCAAGGCCCCACCATCGATTGGTTGTGCTATGTTTCAAATTGAAATTGTCATCGATGGTATATCGAGGCATGTGGCATACATATTAAGTTTTGTAATCATATAAATATACATCTTTAATTAAATAAACCCAACCAACTATGCTCACTGCAACCATGATGAAAAGGGCATGATTCTTACNGGGGGGGGGGGGGGGGGGGGGGGGGGAATTATCAAACCTTGGAGCTATGGGGGAAATCCATGCATCACCACCTTGTTTGATTTCTCATCCTCCCTTGTGTCATCCAACCACCACCATTAAAATTTATACTATTAGTTGGGGCAGTTATGGATGGGAATGGAGTGCGGCAGGACTGTCAGTCCTTTCCCACATGCACACTCCACCAGCAGGTTGACTCTCATGTAGGAAAGGAAAAAAAACCAGCGCCATCATTCCAGGGAGCTCTCCACTCTCTCGACGAAGGTGATAAAAAACTCACGCCCCTCATTCCACTCTCTGCACTATGCCATTATTTTCCTTAGATGTTCATCCTCACACAGGGACGAGAGTCTGATTGTTCCCTCACACCATCCTCTTTCTCGGTTAGGTCTCACGCATCTAGGAAGAAGGATCCATTTCAGATGTCATTCATGTTTCCACAAAGTTGTATCTAGCATGTTTTCCATCCAAATTATGGAGGTCTGATGTCAATTTCCCTCACGCATAGGTTGAGAGTCTATGTCTTCTTCCCGATTTGTGGCATGTGCAAGTCTTTTTTGGTCGCTTCATTGTCCAGGAGGGGCTGTTGTTTTCTCCACATTGTGAATAGTGTTGCTAATACGTTTTGAGACTGTAGTAAGTTTCTTGGGAGTCATTTTGGCCACGATAGGGCCAAGAACGACTCAGGAGTCATTTTCCCTGTCTAAGTTGTAACTACTGATTGATTGCATGCATGCAATGGTCGATATTCGGACTATGTTGGGAGCAGGGATGGGGGATTGGTTTTCTTGATAAACCTGGTGTGTTTGGAAACCACACAGACGGAGCTAGAGGGATGGCTTTCTTATCCACAACCCATGAATAGTACTGGAAGGGAATTCAGAGCCTATGCGTAAGCATGCTTCTTCCTTATTCCTTGGGGAATCATGCCCAGCTCGGGGGTGGCAGCATTGCTGAGAGAGTTATGAGCATGCTATCCTATGGTTCGGTGGAACGTTGTAGCGACGTAGCTGGTTGTAGAATGAGTTCTTCATAAGATAAGTAATCTTGTCTAGTTTACTTCTGCAATCATATTTACGATTAATAACTCATGATGAACATGTTGAATGCTTGTTTGATTACATGTTTTATTCCACTGTGTATGATAAATAATTATGTATCTTTGTGTATGTTCTACTTAAATGCATTCTATTTCACTATTTTATGAATTCACATGTTCATGGGGTTGGTAGCCCAGGTCGTTAATGCCATGGTAGCGTCCTCTTCGCTGGTCGGAGGGTTGGGGACGTTACAGTGTGGTATCAGAGCTTGCAAGTTGCAGCATGGGTCTCTATGGGCCATGACTAACCACTTAGTAGAGGCATGTTACCTTCTTCCCAGAAGAAATTAGTGAATTCACAAATTTGTATAAGTGTTTGAACTATCAGTTCATTGGAACACTTAGTGGGAAGGACTTTCGATGTAGCGGAGAGCTAGGTAGAAGCGCACCCGACGGAGGATAGGTGGAATGAATTGCGTAATATTTTCTAAGTGTTGGATGTCCGTCAGTGGAAAATAGATGTTGGGTTCACCGACACAACGGAAGAATTTAGCGGTTTGTTAGTCCATCATTGCGGCTATCGTGTGGACTAGAACTCTGATGAAATAGAAGTTCAACTATCGACACAGTAAAAAGAAAGTTCAAAATTTTTCTAAGGCCTGAAATCGTCGGCTATCAGAAGAAGATAGTGCTTCGAGCGTCCACCGTTACGGAAGCTTAGAGCACTAGACTTCTGACAGGGAGAAGCTGTGACTGCTGATGCTGGTCAAAATCAGTTCCCTGATCAGAAAGCATTAGCAGAATGGATCACTAATCAAGAAAGGATCAAAGATGATGAGTCACCATTGTGGCTACTGATCAAAATAACCCACTGATGCTTTAGTCTTCCACTCATATATGTCGAGGTGTTAGTGGATTATGGAGCCAATAGAGTCAGTGGAACATAGGGAAAGTTTTCACCGACAGAAGAAGAGAAAAGTTTTCAAAAATTGTCTAAGTGTTGAGGCCATCGGTGATTGGCGACGGTTAGCTGTTTGGATCGGTGGAAGTTAGTGGTTTGTGCACTCACCATTGCAGAAGCCTAAAGCACTAGCCTTCCAATGAGAAGATACTTCCGATGGCGATCAGGTTATTCCTTAGTAGATTTGGCCTTCGATCGGAAGAAGATAGACGATGGTGGGATATCGTTGTAGCTGCTGATGGAACTTTTTTGTCGACACCTAGTTAATTCAGTTGCTGATGAGCTATATCAGATGAAGTTAGTGGATTGAACATCTGCTGTTGTGGCTAGCTAGTGAACTATCCTTCTGATGGATAGAGGCTTTAACCACTGATTCCATAGTGATTAGTATATCTGACATTCGATGAGAAGAAAATTTGAAAATTTTGTTTAAGTATAGGGTCATCGAAAAGTTATTGAGGATCAGATCATCAATTAGGTATGTTAAAGGTTTGAGAATCCATTGTTACGGTAGTCTAGGACACTATCCACCCAATCGTTAGTAGGTCCTACAGCCGATAATGTCCACAAAACCCTCAGTGAGATCATTTTTTGCCATTTCGGTTGCCCAAAATACTAATCGTCCGATGCGACAACATAGCCGATCACCGACACAGAGGAAGTAAGTTGCCATTTGGATCATCAAAACAACAGGAAGTATAGTGACTTGGATCGACGATCGAAAAAAAGTTCAATGAAGGTGACTCACCATTGCAGCTGCTTAGTCAACTAGCCCTTCGACATCTCAGTAACTAGTGCTTCTGACCGCCGATAGACTTACGGCTATGAAAGACTTAAGGAGAATAGTCATTAACATAATCAATCAAAAGTCTAGATGTTTTCCCATGGAAGCTAAAGTAAGAACACCTTCCATCGTTGTGGCTGTTCAAAGGACTATGCACCCGATGCACAGTCAACTTGGTCGCCGATGCAGACCAGAAGTGTAGTTTTTTTTACTACCATAGTGTCGGCAGAGTAGCTGGGAAGAGGTCCGATTGGGCCTAAGGAAATTTGGGTTTTTCAAAAGAATTTCTCAGTATTTTTTCAAGTACTTTTCGACTGTCTTTAGTCGGTTTTCAACATATTTCAGCAGTCTATCCGTGGCCACAAAGATGAACATGAAATAGAGAAAATTTTGTGTTTTAGCATAATTGTTGTTTTATGAATTTCTAGAAGAAAAGGTAAGTAATTTTGATTTATATCAATATTTTGCATCCAACGGTTTGATACAAACACAATTGCATAACTTTAGATAACTTCCAAGAGCAGTACTCCATAAATGATAGTGTGGTAAAGCCAGAGGTGGTTCAGTCATGAGAACCCATGATGGGTATGATGCTTGGGATTCTTACAAGCAAGCAGAAAGTGCCATTGGAGAAAATGTCCATAATGGAAATGATGACATAGAGTCTAATGGAAGAAGAATCCAAGAGAAACCATCTGAGATTGCAACCACCATGAGAAGCTTGATTAAAGCACAGGAAGAGTAGCAACAGTTGAATTCTACAATGTTACAGAGTTTAATATACTTGTAGAGAAATATAGACTTTGGACAAGGTACAACAAGGCCAGAAGGCAGTAAGAGCAGCACTAGGAAAAGGAGAAGGACTTCTAGTGGATCATCTGATTCTGAAGTATCCAGGGAGGATAGAAGTTCATATTCTCATAAGAAAAGAAGAAGACACCAAGGGATCACTCTCGGGATGAATTTAAGAAAGTTAAACCTCCTACATTTGATGGTGAGGTAAATACTGGACAAGAAGCTGAAGCTTGGCTTCTTGGGATAAAGAAGTACTTTCAAGTGCATGAGTATTCGGGAAACATGAAGGCAAAAGTTTCCATATTCAATTTGAATGGAAGAGCATCCATTTGGTGGGAACACTTTAAGCAAGTAAAGAGGATCAATGAAATGAGACTTAAGTGGAAATAGTTCAAGAAGTATTTCAAGCAGAAATACCTCTCTGACGGGTATTATGATGACAACATTAAGCAATTCCATGAGCTGAGATTGGGACAACAGACCATGGAAGAATATGCAAATAATTTTTAGGAGCTGTCACTAGTGCAAAATGAGAGATTAGTGACCAAACAAATGACCAAAATATGCATATCAATAACCACTTTTGGTTTGTCGATCACTGGTGGCTAATTTATGGTCTTTTATTACACGACCAAAATTGGTCATTTTTATTTTGGTCATTTATAGCTTATCAGTTGGTCATTAATTTGGTCATATATTTGATCATTAATTTGTTCATATATTTGAATCAATGGCCAAATATATGACCACATTTATGACCAAATTAATGACCACATGACAAACTAGAATATGATCAAATTTGGTCGTGTAATAAAAGACCGTAAATTAGCCACCAAAAGTGCTTTTTGCTCATTGATATGCGAATTTTGGTAATTTTTTTGGTCATTTATATCTCATTGTTTGGTTAAGTATCTCTCAATTTTTGGTCATTTTCTATGCGAATTTTGGTCAATAATCTCATTTATTGGTCACTAATTTAGTCATTTTTAGTCGTTTTACGTGTGGTTATTATATTTTAGTACTTTTAATGGTGTCCATTATTAATCAATTTACATTTTTAATATGATATTATGTTTAAATTAAAAAAAGAATCATACATTATTTAACATCATCTAATACACATGTGAATTATGCAATGTCACATTAATTAGTTAATTACAACACTTATAAATAATATAAAGTACAACCATATAAATTTTAAACCAAACAAATTATATTATATGAAATGTCAAGTATTACAATAAATATGAGTTTCTTCAAAAACTATCTCCATATAACTTGACATGAAAATTATCTATTGCATTGATGACTTTTCCAAATATTACAATGGTTAAACGATCCCACTTGTATTTGGCTGCTAAGCCAATATACTTAGATCCTGTAACAGCTTCAATTAACCCATTCTTAGTAGCTTGAAAGCCTTAGTAGCAGGATCTTCATACTCAATGGCAAAGCCTCAGCAATAGGCTCTTCATACTCAATTCCCCACTTAGTTAAGTTCACTCCTGCAAAATCCAATAAAAAAATATCACTAGAAAAGCAATGAACTGTAAAGTAGAAAAAACAATAAACAAATTATTTATAATGTTCAATAGCCAATATTAAACCAGACAACATTGAACTCAGATTCACCGCATGGAAAAGTTCACAGTAACTGAGGTAATGAAATTGCATGTGTTTCAGGATCCATGAGAACCAAATTTTCCTTCAATTAATATAACCAAACTTGGGCCATTGAATTTGAACCTTGCTTTTAGGCCTATCCTAATCCATAATAACTATCTTGAGAATTATCATTAGTAATACTAGTGAATTGAAAGATTGATATTTTTGTAAATTGAACAAATAGAGTAGACCTTACCTTCTTGTTTCTACCATCTATTTTGTGAAAAACCTTTCAGTCCTGGTTGTGTCCTCAATGCAGAGATGCATGTTCTATTACATTTTTCATAAATAACAATTACCTCAATTACATTGAATAATAATATCCACCTTTCTTACCCATGCAATACCATAGATTTAGATTGCAAAAGAAATAAATGCAAAAAAGATGAGTTTCAAGGATACCTTACAACACGCTTGGAGAGTATAGAATTTTTTCATATTCCACAACTTCCCATGGAAAAGCTCATGTCTTTTAATAGCAACTTGGTGCAAAAGACAGCCAATGCCTAGTAAAAAAATGAATGGATCTTGTTACCTTGAGAAATATTCCACAGTTCATATTACATTCCTCTTGTGTTTTGAGATGAAATGTAACATCCCCGACCCTTTGACCGGCGAAGAGGACGCTACCATGAAGTTAACCATCCGGGCTACCAGCCCCATGAACATGTGCATTCATAAAAATTGCTGAAATAAAATGCTTGAACTAAAACATGCATATATAGTTATTTATCATACACAGCAGAAGTAACATACATTCATACAAGAATTCAACATGTTCATCATGATCATTAACAGTAAATAGTATTGCAGAAGTAAAATAGACAAGATTACTTATCTTTATAAAGAAATCGTTCCGCAACCAGCTATGTCGCTACAACGTTCCACCCAACCATAGGCTAGCATGCTCCTAGATCTCTCAGCAATGCTGCCACCCCCGAGCCGGGCATGACTCCACAAGGAATAAGGAACTAACAAGCTTACACATAGCAAAAGGGTAATGACACCACAAGAGTACACAGTTCATCCAAGCCAACACGGTTGGTTTTATCAGGCGAACAACAGATCAGCCAAGCCAACAGATTTCGGTTTATCAGGCCATCCAGGAGCTGGGAAAGGCTAATGTAAGCTGGTGAGCTCACTGAAGAGCTGTAGGCACCAACGCTAGCCTAGATTCTAGAACACCCACACACACCCAACACAAGGAAGTCAGCCCCTTCTCTGCAACGCAGTCCCTCAGACCCTGACCTTCCCTCTAGTGCTCTTCAGGGGTTGTGGAGAAGAAATCCAGCTCAATAGCTCTGTCCGTGTGGTCCTCAACCCACCAGGTTTTTCAAGCACCTCAGGCCATAATTCACCAACCCAAAATAGTCCAGGGACAAATCCGATGAACCCAGAGCGATCCAACCTTCAATACTATCGCTGGGAAACTTACACAGATCGAAAATGATCAAAATTCATGGCCAACATACACAGTTCAATGCGGATTCATATAAAGATTCACCCCCAATCCCATCAATTCATGGAAAGCCATCCCAATAATTTCCACTGTGGGTCGAAATGGTGAGCAAAACAATCCACAGTCCAATGCGTGGAGACAAAATTGGTTCTCTGTGTGGATGGAAGAAAAACAAATTGCAAACCAGCAATTAGCACGAGAGAGAGAAGACAAACCCCACACAACGGTTGGTAAAACATTTTATTCCCCCATCCTGCATGAGAAAGACGAACGGCCAATATCCGAGGGAGTGGGAAGAAATGATTCCCACGTCGTGGAGAGGAGAGCAACCATGGCATGGCAACGGTCTTCTTTCCAGCCAATCGCTACCTAAACCAACAAAAGCAAAATAACTAAGGGAGGTGGTGACACATAATTTTCTCTCGTGACTCCACGTTCCACATTCACGTCCCCCTTTCCTTATCCTTTGGAATCATGCCCCTTCTCAATTTAGTTGCTGTGAACATAGCTGGTTGAGTTGTTTTAATTAAAAAACATGTTTACATGATGCCGTAATTAAATATATGCCGCATGTCCCAATATACCATCGGTGACCATTCCTAATCAGAAACACAACATATGTATCTTATTTATTTTAATGCAAGCAGGGATTAAAATTGGCGTATTACATGAAAATTCAAAATTCTACTCTAATTCAAAAGCATTTGGACATCATCTGAAATTTCCTTCCAACTTTGTACATCTAGAGCTGATTTCCTATGTTTTTTCTCTATAAAACTGAGGCATACAAATGCCCCTCTAACTTGAAAATGCTTGACATAGGAGAACCCCCTATGTTTTGCACTTAACAAAGATGAGACTTTCATTGAACAGCACAACCACTTTTGTCTAAGGCATCTAAGGCCCATGTCTCATAACTTCAATATCTTTAAAGTAACAAACTGTCCATCTTAGAAGATACTCAGTCTTGAATGATCACTTGTAGAAGTGCAAGTTTGTCTTTGGCCACCTCTAGTTAGCGAAAGTAACATTCTCTACTCATAAGTAGGGTTTCATCCTTTTAGGCCAATGATAGGGTTAAGCTTCAAGAATAGGCAGTTATAAAAGTTATATATACCATTGGAGTAGCAATAAATCTATTTGTAGGAAGTATTCTACAGGAAGGCACTTTTAATTCCTAGTTGAAAAGATTTAAAACTGCTGCAAAAAAACTGAATATATATTGTTAATTGCATTAAAAACCATTCTACACACATTCTAATTTAACAGGAATTACTTTCAAGCTTCCATGTAGTAATCAGCATGTTGATCACTGTTGAAATATTTTGGTCTGCATCAATCAACCTAATCTTTGATTCCACCAATTCAATTTCCTAACACTTTGTTATTGGGAACATTCCAAAATATCCAGCCAAGCAGTCAACATTTGAATCAATGTTGGAGCTTCCCCACTCTGTTGCACATCATTACCTTGAAAATGATGTAGTTAATGAACAATACACCCAGATGAGGAGATAACAAGTTAGTTTTGGGGGCAACATAGATAGGACAAAATTCAATCAAGATTATGAGGTATCATGAAACTTAATAAATAGAATCGATGCATAGAGACAGTTTCACATTCTCTATCTTTTTGGATTACATAAAAAAAATAGGCAGGGAAATGAATCTTAGATCTATAAGTTATGGGACCACAGCCAAAGAGACCAATGCTGACAACATTGACTTTGACAATTGACATCAACTTTAGCAATCCAAATTTGTAAGTTGAAACCTGTCAAAAACATGGAAATTATAGCTACATGAAATATTGACAAACATTATCCTTTATAATTAAATAATTGAATTCTTAGTTTGGTTCAAAAATAGAGATAGGCACACATAAATCAGAGCTAGGATAAAGTGTAAGTATAATTAAAGCATGCAAGTAAAATGTACTATGCCAATATTAAACTAGACAACATTGAACTCAGTTTCACCGCATGGAAAAGTAGGTCACAACCTAAATTTTTGTGGACGAAAGTTGTATTATTTTTCAAATGGTAGTCGGCCTGGATATCCACTCCTACAAGAGTGAACTGGGAAAGGACAATCTCAAGTTATGAGACCAGTGATTCGAACTACTTTTGCATTGGAGAACGTATTTTAAATATATTCTTAAAATTTCCTTAAATATATCTTATGTTGACAGAAACCAATAATTAAAGATACTTGAGAAAGCCAATATAGATACCTGCAAAAGCCAACCATTACAAGAGGGCCCTAACTGAAAGAAAATAAATAAGCAATAGTATGTGCTATCTACTAAAAATAACAAGACGAGGTCATAAAGCTGAACATACCTTGAACTTACAATAACATTTCCATCATCAAACTGAGAAAGAGCATATAGTCATCTATTGGGCAACTCTAGTTATGACATTAAGTCATGCATTTATTCTAGTGAACAGAAAGCTGAAATTACCCAAGCTCGTGAAGCTTGTAATTTTAGACCCTCCGGTCTAATTAGTAGACTTTAAACTTTAAAGTTAAAACTTAAGTTTAAAAGCTAATCTAAATAGCTTACATGAATTTTTTATTTGCTTCATAATTTGAATTTCATTACTCATTCTAAGTTGAATTTTATTTCAAAGATTGCAAAGTCTAGATTCTATATAGCTTATTTGAATTTACCATTTCTAATTTGTATTTCAATGTTTTTAGTTGTAACTTGTAATATTTGTCATTCATGTTTATGGTGAATTCTAAACTTTTTAAATTTTATTATTTTCTATATATACAATACTAAGATTATGTATATTATTGCCATGACCAACCTACCATCCCCTACAAAATTTGGGTGTCTGCTCTAGCAGTCCCGGAAACTCATTCCCCTGTCCCAAAACAGTGCAACATTGATGCACAGCTAGAAATAAAGTAATACAACACAAGCAACAACCAAAACACAAGTACATGCAATTCTTGTTAGTACTGATTTTCCCCACATTCCCTAGTAACATTTGTAGAAAACAACAAATGCACACAATGCCATTCCAGACAAAACCTTGCACAGTTATAATGCATGCCAATACTTCATACATTTTGCTATTTGTTGCTCATTATATATTTCATCATTTTATATGGGTTTTAAAAAGCATGACCATAATATGTCAATCCACCGGGTTTAAAATGACAGTATAAATTCCAATTGATTTACCAATTAAATAAAAAGTCGCTGATTAACAAGCCACATTTATATGTACATATAGTATAGTTAGAATTTGAAAGATCACTTAAAAACCTCCATGAAGTATGCACACGAGGAAGATAAACTAACCAGGGCTGAAATGCGGCTTTATGTACAAGACATGATACTGCAAGCTAGTTGTTCTCTATCAAGATCCCAGACCATGATGGAATATATCTCCCCAGATGCATACTGCACATAGAAACTATGGTCAGAGTTCATAATTAAAAAAGAAATATTGGTTGAATAAAAAAGAAGAAAAAAAATCCTCATGTATGGAAAATTAGATACATCATACTAGCTAATATAATAATAAATGCAGTCTCACCAAGACCCAAGATAATTCTTATTAGAGACATGGTCAAGTTGTACACAGAATCTTAAGAATGGAGATGAGAGTTTGACTACTAAAATCCTTGTTCTTATGTAGATAATTACTAGAAATGATTAGCTAAAGCTGTTAATCCTGGCTTTTGAAAGGCTGGTTAGTTATTTTCTCTTAACTTGACTGTTGAAATCCTTAGTGATTCATTTTGATTTTCACTGCACCCCATCTTGCTCCACTTGATGAAGATGTCTCTAGTTACAATAATTAATATAAAAATTCCCTTCCGAGCAATATATAAGAACTTTCCTAGGATCGCAACCCTCTAGACAAATGACATGGCCGGAGACCCGGGAGTGAATCCAAGACTTGAAAGGTACGAGTATTAGGTGAATTATAGAGAACATATATCCCTAAACTAAATCATTTTATCATAGAAAAAAGGTCTACAATTTTTCATGAATAGCATTACCAGATACCCTATCAACTGCTGCCAGTCAACCACAACATTAACACTCTGAGCACCAGGTATATGACCTTGAGTTGTTTTCCATGCTATTGCAATCTTATGTCTATCTTGTTGAGTGTAATCTTTCCAGACACGAACACTCCCATCACCTAGAAATTCAATCACTTTAGCATAAGCATCGTCCATTTGCATTGACATTTGGAAAAATACATTTGAACACAATAATCTAGAAAACATATTGGCAACAGATCTTACTTGAAGAAACAAGAAGCATGCTGTCGTCCAAATCATTCACAAGGCAAAGCTTGGATATTCCCCTATTTGGGCCGTCTTGGTTGTCAAACGTATTTAGCAGTGAAGCTTCATCATAGTTCCATATCCTAGAAAAAATTAAAATAGTTTTTCCATGCATACTCAGTCTATGACCTTCCAAATTTTACATGATAACTATCACAATAGTGTGAGAGATTATTAAACACATCTTTTAATTAGACATTTATTTAATAGTTAAATTTAATAAACCACTTTTCCTTATCTAAGACTTCCAATAAAACAATATATTTTCACTGCATGCCCTTAATATCCTTTTATGGTCATCATAAGTTGTATCCAGTAACAAGTTTTGAAACAAGACCATGCCAAATAAGTGTTCATTTTAGGCATCCTTCTTTCCTCTAAATGTGGTGTTTCTGTGTATAAGGATGCATTCCACTTGCATACCTCAATTTTCCTATTATAGCTGAACCTATCAAGAGAAACATCCTAAGACCTTTTAATTGCCTATTGCGCCTCTAATTTAAAATAAGACTAATATGACAATATACGGTTTCAAGAAAACACTTGCAATAAGAAAAATGTAAAATTAACCTAAGTTGATAGTTAAACCAGATTCAAACATTATATGTCTAATTAATGAAGGACTGATTTCTCACATATTTACATTAAAATTATGGGGTCATATAGATAGACAACTACAAGTTAGTGCACGCTATTTACATGCATTATTACAAGCATAATTTCTCATGTCAGAAACCTGACCCATGACCGGTCTATAGCAAAGATGGTAATAGCTATTGGAAAAATTCATTCAATTTTTAGAGGTCTAAAGGCCAATAGCTTTTTCAAGGTTGAAAAAATAATTGTTATTGGATAAATTCGATAGGTTATTTGGATTTTCTTCTTCCACACTCGGATATCCTCAAGGCCAATGGATTTTTCAAGGTGATCCAAACCAATATAGATACCAAATCCAGCATCAAGGGAAAGAATACGTTTATTTGTTATCATGTGGAGAGAACATAGAGACAAAGCTTCTTAGATAAATATCAAGGGAATTTTACAATTCACTAGACTATACCGCACAAGTGCATGTTAATTCCTCCACTATAGCCATCAAAATACACATGTTTCTATAATTGCAAAAGTTACAAGGTACATGTTTCCCTAGAACTTTGTTGGCATGCAATCCAAATATATGCATAATAGTAACTAGTACTAAATAATTGTAGAAGTTACAAGGTACATGTTTTTCTAGAACTTTGTTGGCATGTAATCACTAAGTCTTTCAAAATGTCCTCATTTAAGATGGCTTTTGTGTGGAATTTAATCCAAATATATGCATAATAGTAACTGGTACTAAATAATTGCAGAAGCTACAAGGTACATGTTGGCATGCAATCCAAATATATGCATAATAGTAATTGGTACTAAATAATTGCAGAAGTTACAAGGTACATGTTTTCCTGGAACTTTGTTGGCATGTAATCACTAAATCTCACAAAATTCCCTCATTTAAGAGGGATTTTGTGTGGCATGCAATCCAAATATATACATAACAGTAATTGGTGATGATATAATTGCATATTCCTTACCTTAACATGATAATCTTGACAATTTTTCAAATTGTCATATGAAGTAAATGCCCCTACCAATAAAATGCAGGTAAACTCGATGAAGGTTACATAACCTCCAAACAAAACATGTCTTGCATAATTATCTTTGGAGCTGAACCAGAAAACGTGTTGAAATAATAAAAGTTGCATCACTATTAAATCAAATACCTGTGAATAATCTCTATGCTGACAAAAGAGATTGCAGCCCTTGTGACAACCTGCAAATGAACAAAGACATGAGACAATTTTATGTTTTATGGTACCTTTTCAGTATCATAATTTATAACATCTACAACTGAGCCTGCATAATATATGCCGCTGCACCACAAAATATTATGCATTGCATATTTAGATGCTCTCTACTATTGTTCAATGGATATTTAACACAATAGTAGTTTAAGCATTTATTCCATACATTCTAAAAACATCATAATATACAACCAAAAGACATATCAATATGGAGAAATCCACTAAAAATTAATAAGTTACAGAGCAATTATTCTAGAGACAAATAAATGTTCCTACAACAATATGCTTCTTCTACTGCCAAAGAATGTCAAGTACTATAGAAACAATAGATTCAATAAATCACATTCAAAGACTAAGAGTTTCCTTCCACATATCCATCTGATGATTCATCTGTCTCTTTAGCCCTATTATTCCGTTTCTCAAAAAAAAATCTCCTTATCATTAATTAAAAGAAGTGTTTAATAATCACGGGTCCCATATTTCTAGAATTAGCATAAAAGCGTTGAAAACCATGACCTTGATCTGGTAAATTTATGAAATTATCCTAGAATGACAAATTGAAAATAAAGATATAAACAAAAAAACACAAAAAAACAGTTGAAGAAAATGGAAACTCCTTACATTACTTAAAGTTATCAACAAAATATGGCATTCTACTGCACAAAGTCAACAAGGAGCACCTTTGTTTCTTCTTGTTTAACAACATAAGAGAGGAGCTCTACATATGGCAAAGAATACATCCATTTCTTCCAAGAGGCAACTTCAACAAGTTGTTTAACATTAAATAAACCCCTAGTTGCATAACTTAAAGTAGAATATTGATTCTAGGGAAAAGCTTTACCTATGATGTCTAATGGACATTAACAAATTTGGACCAAAGAAGCAAGTCACAAAGCTGCCTCTATAAGACCGAGCAATAAATAAATAGAACTTGGTGAAAATGTAATTAAAATGTTATACATATCACAAAAAATCACTGCTAAATAATTGTTTTTCAGGTGCTCACTGAATTAGGCCATCTATAGATCAAATTAGTAAGACTAAATCAAATTCAAATCATGTCATCTTATTTCCTTGAGTTCATTTGCATAGAAATAGCATGGAATACTACATCTTCAGAAAAATGCATCCATCTACATAAGACACGGGATTAGTTCTTGACCAAGAAGCATACAACTAGGATATATAGTGGCTAATGACAATAATTCAAAGTTCCTATTATATTAGGGGGTTCCATACTTGACCAAAATAGTTGACCTTCGGCAATTGTAAATAAGGAGGAGCTGCATTGGGTAAGTTCATGAATCTCAATGTTTCAATCCCTACTCTGGGATTATCATTAGGAGACAACTGAAACATCCAACCATTTTTTATTACTTGAGTTATTGGATCTGCCATCCCTATGCGCAGGAGCCATGGATTTGATTTGGATCCAGCAACAATTGTCTAGGATCCATCCTCGAGGCAAATCCTGTGGTAAAAGGAAATGGATCCTACCACCATGAAAAAGATCCCGACTTTCTAAAATGGATCCTTCCATTATGAGACAGATCTAAAAATATTTGGGGTAGTTTTGGGAACATATCTCGACCTTTTTGAAACGGATCCTACCTTTATGATGGATCCCAAAAATATGTAGGGCTATTTTGAGCTCAGATCACCAATTAAAAATAACTTTTAATGTAAAAAAACGCAAATGACCAAAACACTATCTACTTAAAACTATAAAGCCCACTCATACTCTATTAGAAGACTAATTCCCCCCATTGTAGAATACAAATATGTTATTCATCCTTTGTATATAGACTTCATGCAGGTTTGATAGACTGCGGCTCTTGGACAAGGATCGGTCATCTAAAGACTAAAGTGCTTGGAAGTTTGAAGACTAAAGCTCCAGCATATGCCATCTACAAATTGAAGTGCTTCAAAACTTCAACTGACCCATGAATATGTTTGAGATATTCTATGAAGCCTATACAAAGAACTTCAGAAATCTTGTAGATTTTTCTCTATTTATACAATGAGCTTGTAAGTTTGTTAGCCATCGAAAATCAGTTGCTCAGTGGATGGGAGGCTTTTAGGACATGCAATGAAACTTATTAATATTTTGATCTAGTTTATTTTCTCATCAAAGTATATTCTTCTCTTTATATTGATACTTGCATGGTTCAAGAAATCAAAACCCAAGAGATACACGTAGAGAAAAGAGCCAATGCAGTCCTAATTCCAACATGTATAACTAAAAACAGAAAATTATGTATATTAAGTTAGTAGTTACCTAAAAACAGAAAAATCATTAGTTAACTCTTCATAAATATTTCTCACGAACCAATTAATCCTATACTTCTATATATACCTAATGACACATAGAGTGTACAATGTGTACAATTGTGGCAATTCTTCTCTTGTGCTTCCTTATTATGTGAGTTCTCTGTATTTTGTGCACATATCAGATCTACAGTTTTAGAGGCTTTTAGATGTCCAGAAAAGCTCTATATTTTTTGCATTGGTCAATCCTTTTCCATTGTGTTTTGGATTGGTGTTCAAAAATATTGTCTTTATGTATATAAATACGGTGGTAGGGATTTATTTAGTTAATTCTTTAGTTTGACGTAAATAAATTAGTTGTTCTAAAAGATGGGCCATGATTATGGGGAATCAACCCCTAGTATTAGTTATCCCTATCTCGGAAAGTTAAGATCGATCATATTAGTTAACCTTATCTAGGAAGGTTATGATCAACCAGTGAGTCAGTGCCTGAGGAAGATGAGAACCTATGCCCTATTGGGGGAGATGACTTTCCAGCCATATTACAAAAGGAAACGATGTAAAAGAAACATTGCCACACTGATATCACTGGACCTACCAACATTTGTTGTGGCTAACCTCACTGTGGCTATAGAAAACTCACTAACTACTAGCATATATAGATGATGTCTTTGGGGGCATAGGTTTCATGGAAGTATACCCACAAACTTAGGAATATCCTTGGGCCACTAACTTGGGCTTATATGTGTTCACCTCTCTATTAGGCATTATATTTTTTTTATGAATAATCACTTCCAACCGAGAATATGATTCTTGGTGGTTGTAAATTGTTAACTTCCAAGCACTATTCTTATTTATTGAATCGATCTCCTCTTGAATGGATTTTTTCCACCTCTATTTATCTAAACCATACATATATATAACCTCATAAAAGAGAAGGTACCTTGTATAATTGACACACCACAAAATTACTATTTATGGAAAATGGGAGGTCTCCTCTTTATCCCACTCCTTATAGGTTGGAGAAAAGTGCTACATACTTTTTATTTAGTAGGTTGAGTCATCAATCTCTTCAGTGTATTCACTATCAGTTTGTTAGTTAGCACTATCGCTCTCACTCGATGGATACACACTAGAGTCCACGTCTAGGAACTAAAAATGGACAATCTTAAACAAAGGCGATATTTCTTTCATATTCACAACAAAAAATGTAATCAAAAGAAAAAGAAAATAGGAGACAAAATTTTCCTACACCATATAAGATACAGTCTACAGAGTATACACATTATGATTTCCCTTACATATTTTGGGATATATTGGATGAAAATGGATCCTTCTTTCATGACTGGAAATGGAAATTCTTATGCTTGATATCTCTGGACAAAATTCTTGGTGGCGTCTCTATATAAGTTTCCTCTGAAGTGTCTTACCTCCTTCATACATTCGAAGACTACGAACATGAAGTTTAGCCTGGATTGTAGAAAGGGATTACATGCATTCCCTTGGGAGTACACAATGCTTCCTTTCCTAAAAATTTAGTTTCTAGTGTTATATTCATGCTCTTTTCCATATTTATTAATAAAAAACTAGGGAGAGGAAAACAACTCAGATATGAAGAATTCACAAAAGCTGGAATGCCCCATATATTAAAATTAAAAAGAGGAAAATCAAGGTTTTTGATGTGATTACCTCCTTCGGTAGTATCGGTTTAAAGTCTGGGAAGAAACATTGTTTAGAATTGAAAACCCTTGCCTTCTTACAACTCAAAGTCGTCTTCCAGCTTCAATGTTTGGGACATAGCCTCCTGTTCATCATGGTCGATCACAAACTAGGGATTGTGCCTAATCGGAAGGAACCTGTAACCAATGAACACATAGAATGCAAGGGTTACCAATTCTCCAGCCATGACACTAGTCAAGGCATACAGGTAAGTAGATATGGTGATCAAGGCATACAGGTAAGCAGTTATGGTGATCAGAGCATAAACTACATCGTGAGTGAAGCAAATATAGCAGACCACCACAATATAATATTGTCTAAACATAGTCAACTTCATCAGATTCATAGCTGCCTTGCCGTTAGTATGTGCAGCCTGGCGCAAATTCTTTACAGACCAGATAATGGGGAACAAGACAACACAACAACAGATCAGGTCAAATAGGAGAAACATCTACTTCCACGCAAGCCAATCCTTGGCATATGGCCCGGTTTCATCGATCACCACAGTAGCAAAATTGGCTAAGACTTATAAGGGAATGACAACAATGAGAAATTTATTCTCCTTTCCTTGAAGGTAGGGTTTCAAGAAGGACCATCTAGTGCAATCAAGACAATCAGGGTAAAAAGCATAATTCCCTTTAGAAAACTAAAAATATAAAACAAAGCATCCCATCCATGTGTTGTTCCAGTTCTCTTAATGAAAGGCTTATCCTCTACCTCCCAAAGGAGATTTAGGGATTTCAGATAGACAAGGGTGGCCATGAATACATGGATCCGGTAGGATTTAAGACAGTTTTTCATAGCCAGGTAGATCCAAACCCCAGCTAGCGCAACAGATATCAAAGACATTAAAACTTAGAGCTTCCGCAGAAGGGTTTCACCGGCCAAAAGATAATCCCTGGTGCCATCACCACCCCTCTCAATATTATAAATAACTGTAGTTAGGTCCATGGAAACCACGACGTCACCGATACAATTGGAAAATACCAAAGTAAACTGGTTTGCTTCGAGCTCTTTGAAAGTTTTGTTGAACAGAAGTGATTTCTCCAAATCCTTAAATGTAAGGAGGGGTGTGATGAGCTTACTCTCGAGTACACACCAAATTTAGCCATGTTCCAGATCTTGCAGGAGGTGAAGCCAGGAATCTCTGGTGCTCAGGAAAAGCCTCATGGACACCAGGTCGATATCATTCTCCTTGATGGCCTTGTACAATGCATCCTTCACATATATTTATAGGCGGCCTCGCGAAGGGAATAATGGACTGTCGGATCGAATCTTTGAATGTCGGATTTCAGCTCAACAAAAGGGCAAGAACCCCATCAAAAATACTTTAGAAAAAAACAGAATTTCCATTGCACAAACCCTTGACTCTATCCTGAAGATATGAGATGAATATTTCATTGGATTGCAGTAGTGTATGGCCCCGTGATCACCAAAATGCCATGGGGATCAAAGAACACGGAAAAACTCGCGATGGCCATAGATTGAAACATACCTTGTTCCATTGAGTGAAATGTAATATTGATGCTTATCATATGTGAATGAAAAGGGGTATATTGTTCTACATTGGCACCAACCACTTCAGGTTGGCACCAAAACTCAAATTGTTAAACTACATTAATATGGTGTCATTAAATTGTTAAACTATGTGTTTAACTTTTTTTTTTTTAAATTTGGTTTTTTTATTATTATTATTATAAATATAAATATATAAGTTGTTTTTTTTATTAGTATATAGTAAAATAAAAGCTACCAGGTGGCAATGTCACAGCAATTGCAAAAATTATTGCTACAAGACAAACTATATAAATATGACACTTTTGACACAAAATTGTAACAGAAAGTGAAAGGAAAAATTCCACTCTAGATCACCATACCAAAGAGTGGCTTATGAACTCTACTAGCTATAGACAATTAATTGGAAGACTCACCTTCTTGGAAAATACTCATCCAAATGTATCATGTGCAATCAATATATTTCCATATACATGCAAGAATATGGGGAAACTCACTAAAATGCTACAAAAATGGTCCTTCGCTACATTCAAGTCATAAAAGATTATGGTATTCTCTATATTAGAATGACACCTTTATACTTGTCAAATATTAATATGTACATTTTGAAGTTGATATCAATGATGGAGCATCTACTTTGCGTTATTTAATGATTATGGGTTTAATAGCAATATCTTGGAATTGTGAAAAGAAAGCCACAATGGAAAACTTTTTAGTAGAAACATAATACATCTCATCTTGGGAAGAAACATGTGATATTGTCTAGTTATGACGGATTTGATAGGATCTTTGTGCTACTAAAAAAGAGCCAACTATTTTTTTTTTTATCAAAAATAAATTAGCAATAAGCATGACCAAGAATCCAAAATTTAATTCTAAGACCAAGCAAGTTGACACCAAGTATCACCTCATTAGAACACTGAGCAACATCATCAAGCCATAGTATTATCCATCTAGATATCAGACGTAAGATATCTTACCAAAGTAAAATAAAATTCACTAAGTTCAGAGATGAACTTGGCATTTATAAAAATAAACTTTCATAATAAAGAGGGGAAGATTAACTAGTTAATCCAAAATTCTATTTCCTAGAATAAAGTAATCTAGAAGTTAGGAATCATAATCATAGTTCTTATATTTTCATTATTGGTCTAGGACATGTGACACTTCATAACAAGTCTCTAAAGGTTACATAAACCCTCAACATCTCACCTATTGTACATAATTTTCCTTTTCTTGATTAATAGAATTATGTGTTGAGAACACTTGGTGAATATTAACATTGTTCAATATAAGCAATACTACATAATCTTAAAACAAAAAAAACAATGACACATTCACATACAATATACACACAATTTATCCTAGAAACCGTTCATTGGAAAACTAGCCTAACTCAAAGCCACACTTTCATATCTCATTGTATTTACTTAATTGTTCACAAGGAAATATTTAGGTATTTTGGAACATCAATTCTTCCTAATCTACTAACTAGGACTAGGTTAGAACCCTATAATCGATTAACTAGGATTGGATTACAATGGATATAAAACATGTGTCGAAACCAAACAAAAAAAACCCATAAATACACCTATAACGACCTCTCAAAAGTAAGGAGACATTTTATTTCCTCTAAAATTGCGACCTAGATCCTACCAAACCTGTAAGAAGGTATAGTCTATACCTATAAATAAAACAACACATCCAACACCAACTCCTTAATAAATTTATTAAACAAGATGCATAATGAGCTGATGTAATCAAGGTTGATACCTTTGATTATATTTAACTACATTTCAAAACATCCATACATTAAGATTAAAGGTAAGAGAGGGGACTCAAAAGAAAACAATTCAACTAATGTACATTCTAGTTTTCTCAAAATAATCAAAGGGTATTCTTCATTTTCATTATGTACTTGATGATCCTTTAATGAGAGAAAAAACACAATAAATTAAATGACTATGAAACCTTTATAAAAGACAATAGATTAAATGGCCATAAAGCCTTTATAATGATTTATATTTTGCTTATTTTGAATACATAATAGTATTTATGTAAAAAAACATATTTTAGAAAAATAAAATTTCTTGAGAGCAATACAATAGAGCATTTAAATCTTAGATTTTTTTATCCATTAAGGTAAGATAAATAAAACTAATATATCATGCTTTCATAGAAAAAATAAATAAATCTTCCACATATAAAGATAGGTTAGTGATAAATTACAAAGTTTGTAAAAGAAAACCTTAGATTGACTAAAAACTAAAACGAGACATAATCTAAATAAAACAAAGATTAAAGTTTAAATATGAATGAAAAAAAAAATTCTATCTTTGAACATCCTCATTTTCATTACATTTAAACGAAGAAAATTCACATTAAATAATATATTTATGTTAAGATTTTCATTATCATCAAATATATAAATTTGGTAGAACAAAGACTAATCTAAATATAAATGAAATTTATCAACTAATAAAAAATATTTAGTTTACTATAGAAAACAATTTCTTTCTCTCTTAAAGTCCTCATTTTCACCACATGTAAATGAAGAAAAATCATATAGACTGACACCTTTATGTTAACATTCTCATATAGAAATTTGGTGTCTTTAAAGAACTTGCTACTTGTGCTTTAAGAATCTTATACCATCCTCATTTTCATTACCTACAAATGAAGAAAATTCATATTAAATAATATCTTTTATGTTAAGATTGTTCTTGAAAATCTTGCACTTCTGCTTTAAGAATATTAATTGAGTATTTTCAAAAGTAATTGGTATAAGGATGGCTAAATCATTAAGATTTACA
>LPNX010221192.1:361589-373958 GCA_001517045.1 Pseudotsuga menziesii | reverse complement strand
ACAAAATTAATAATTTAAAAGTATATTAACTAAATTTTAACTTACATGTTACGTTTCTTAATAAACAACAATATCAAATGACAATATTACTTTCGGGAGATATGCAAAATGTCGGTGTACATTCTCAAATTAGATATAAATAAACTGATTGAGAAAATTAAACCGTTTACGAAACCTAATCACCATGGGCAAAAAGAAAAGCATACTACAAGGTTTTGATAAAATATACCTTCACAATCATGTAATGTCGGAAGGGACATGAAAATGAAAATCACATTTCACATCAGACCTCACAATCAAATACCAAATGCGTGTAGCAGTTCGCACGTAACTGAGACTTTTTATGACATCTGCTCCGTCGCCTACCGCTGAGACCAAATTTTGAGACTTACGTCACCACAAATTAGGCCAATCAAAATTCAAATAAATTTTTTTTTTAAATGTATTAAATATTAAAATTTTATAACATTTCAAAACTTTATAATTTTTTTGAATTTTTTTTCCAATGTATAGTTAAAATATTAGAACTAATTACCTATCCATATACGTCACCATGCGGTGACATAAAAATACTTAGTAACATTTTTATTTATTTATAATGTAAATAGTTTAATAATTAATATTATTTATATATAAAATATTTAAAACCAAATGTATATAGTTATATTTGTATCGTTATTTTCAAATATATAAGACATAACTCACCGCTAGGACATTGTCATGGCTAATTTGGTGTCAACAGTGGAGTTGTGACACATGAGGTGGTCTTCAATTTATTAAGATATAGGGGGTCTCTGAATCCATATGCAATGTTAGAATTTAGTAAAATGTACAAATTCATTGTCAAAATTTTAATTTTCCATTGCCGAGCTCATCCACAACTAAAAATGACCAATTGTTATGTGCTCATTTTTAGTCTAGATATCGCGTCACCAAATTTGGTCATTTATCTTGGTCTTTTTTAGTTTATTTTTATCACGTGACCAAAAGTGGTCATTTATCTTGGTCTTTTTAGTTATCCCACTTAAATTTATCAATTTTGGTCATTTATCCCTTGAAAAAAATTGTGGTGACCAAAATTTTTGGTCTTCTAGTCACTAATCTCTCATTTTGCACTAGTGTGTCAAGGTATGTCAGGTAGATCAGAGATGAAAAAGTGAAGGTCCAGCATTTTCTGAGTGGATTACCTCAGTTTTACAAATATAGAATTGATTTTTATGAACCTAGAACTCTCGAAGAAGCAATAAGGAAGGCTAAGTATTGCTATGAGAAAAGCAAAGGGAAGCCGGATTACCATAAGGTATGAAAGGACAAGAAGAATGAGAAGTTTGACCAAAGAAAGAAAGGTTTCAAACCTTCTAACTTCAGGAATCAGTAGAAGCAGCCATCCCAAGATGCAAGTAATCCAGTTGGAGTGACAAGAGAAAAGCATAAGGATCCACAACAGAATAGAGGACCACTTCAATGTTGGAAATGTGGAGGACCCCACATGCGCAGAAATTGTCCACTCGAGAATGAGAGTGCAAGGCCAGCCTATAACATTCAATAAGTAGAAACAGTGGGTCAAGTAGAAAGGGAAATCCCTAGGATTTATGCAGCATTGGAGGACCACTAGGCAGATCACCAGTCAGCTATGGTTGAAGTAGTAGGTAATATTTTTGAACAATCTATTTCTATTTTGATTGACCCTAGTTCTACTCACATTTACATTAGTCCTAGATTGGTGGAGATTTGTGCTTTTAAGAAAGTAAAGCATCGGAAGTCTTGGTTAGTTCAGCTAGACACTGGAACTAAGAGAAAGGTTAGTGAAGTGGTGGAGAAATTTCCATTGGTCATGGATGGATTGGTCACTTGTGTAGATTTGAATGTTCTACCACTTGGTTCCTATGATGTTCTCATTGGAATAGATTGGTTAGAATCTCACAGGGTGAAGCTTGACTGCTACAATAAGACTTTCAAATGCATGAATGAGGAAGGGAACCTAGTAGTTGTGAAAGGTATTCCAAAGGTGATTTCAGTAAGGCAGGTTTCTGCAATGTAGTTAAAGAAGTTCTGTAGGTACGGTTTCCAGTTGTATGCATCTCATATTTTGGAGACATCAGGAGATGAAAATTCTAGGTTGGAGGACTATCAGGTGTTACAGGGATTCAGGGACGTGTTTCCTGATGAGAATCCAGGGCTTCCTCAAAAGTGGGACATTGATTTCACTATTGAACTTGTTCCAATAGCATCACTATCATCCAAGACACCCTACATGATGAGTACACTGGAGATGCAACTACAAGAGTTGTTGGAAAAGAAGTATATCCGGCAGAGTGTGTCTCCTTGCGAAGCACCAGTTTTGGTTGTAAAGAAGAAAGATGGTACACTGAGGTTGTGTATTGATTACAGATAGTTGAACAAGGTTACTATAAAGAATAAATATCCTTTTCCTAGGATTGATGAACTCTTTGATCAAATGAGGGGAGAAAAGGTATTTTCCAAAAATTACTTGAGGTCTGGTTACCATCAGGTGAGAATCAAGGATGAGGACATTCATAAGACAACCTTCAGCACAAGGTATGGGCATTATGAGTTTGTAGTGGTACCATTTGGTCTCACAAATGCACCAGCTACATTTATGTGCCTTATGAATAGTGTCTTTAGTAGGTATTTGGACAAGTTTGTTCTTGTTTTCCTTGATGAAATTCTTGTTTATTCTAAGAACGAGGAAGAGCATGGAGAGCATTTGAGATTGACATTGCAATTGCTTAGAGAGCATCAGCTGTATGAGAAACTGAGCAAGTGTGACTTCTATAGAGATAGAATTCAGTATTTGGGTCCTATTATCTAAGAGGAGGGTATATCTATGGACCCTGAAAAGATTGAAGACATTATGAATTGGCCTACTCCCAGAAATGTGACAGATGTTGTCACGTCCCCAACCCTCACACCAGCGAAGAGGACGCGATGAACACCAGTACAACAGCTGGGCAAACAACCCCATGAACATGAACAAGATCAATGCCAAAATAAGAAACTTAACATGGCCCATAACAGGATGCATAACCCATCATACAAGAATGCATAATTCATCAACATACAGTGGAAGCAACACATATACATTCCAACATTCCACATGTTCATCTTAGTAGATGAAACAATAGATACAACAGTCAAGATTACTTATCTTTTTGATGGAGAACTCGCCCCACAACTAGCTACATCACTACAATGTTCCACCCAACCATAGGCCAGCGTGCTCATCAATCTCTCAGCAGCGCTACCACCCCCGAGCTAGGAATGATTCCTCCAAGGATAAGGGTCAATGCAGGCTTACACATAGCCAAGTTTTTCCAATCAGCAGGTCAACAAAGCTGGGTTTATCAGGCCATCAACAGATTGGCCAAGCCAGCACAGTCCAAGGGACAACCACTGCATACCAGCAGCAAAAGAATCCCTTCACATCCCTATGGAGAAGGAATAGGCAGCTGGGGACAGTCCCAAACCAAAGATGAAACAAGGCTCAATCCCACAAGGAAACTCAGAGTTGTTCTTGGCCCTAGCGTGGCCAAAACAACTCAGCAACAACACCCAAACTAGGGTACTTCAGTATCCCAAACTCACAATGGATGATGGAAACATTACACAGTCCATAAGACAGAGAAGAAGTCAAACTCCAAACAGTCTGTAGCAGCCTCAAAGTGTAACAACAACACAGCTCATGGTATGGGGAAAACAATAGTACCAAAACATAACCCGTGAGCACAACTCCTCTAAGAATGCATAGTGGTCCAAAAACGTAGGTGGACACCACAACCAACAAAAAGACGAGGAAGACAATAGTCCCAAAACATATCAGCAACCACAAAACACAGGGAAAAATATATTTGATTCCACTATATGGGAAAATGTGAATGACCACTGACAAGTAGCTCCCCTCCTGGCTGCTTGAGATCCCACAGAACAACTGTATGTGCGTGAGGAAAAAAGACCCGACCTCTACATGGGGATCCCCCGAACAGAAATTGTACACCCTCCTTACTCAGCCCCGCATGAGGAGGTGAACTAGCAGTGAACCAACCAGTGCATCAGGGAAATGAGTCGACCTCCTGCTGTGCGCGTCCCTACGTTGGGAGTGAACAGGCGTAAGGAAGCCGAACCTTCTCTGCACGCGAGGGTGGGCAGACCATCAAGAGAATGGAATCATGGGAGAGTGGGGAGTGTTTCTTCTGCCCCACGTTAGTGAAGAGGAGAGGCTGTTAGTGGAGTGGGCACGTGGGCAAGGATGGACAGTCCTGCCACACCCACCACCACCCAATAATAACTACCCCCAACTAACCCAACAAAGCATTGAAGAGGTTGAATGAGACAAGGGAAGATGGAAAAACAAAACAAGGTGGCAACACATGGGTTTCCCCCCCAATAGACCAAGGTTTGACATCCCCCACCTCTTATCCTTGGAATCATGCCCTTTTCATTCAATGTTGCACTGCCGTAGCTGGTTGTGGGTTTATTTTATTTGATGTGCGTGTTTACATGATGTCTAATTATAAGGTGCCAGATAGCACGACATACCATCAGAAACTATTCCCATTGCCGAAATATACACAACCAAATCGATGGTGGGGATTTTACCTTTAGCTCCTCACCACGATTAATTACATTATATATAAATCATGCAAACAAGGTCAAAACCGGGGTGTTACATTCCCCTCCTCCTTGGAATAACATCATCCTCGGTGTTCCAATACCTAGAAATATATATACAATACATATACAATTGCACATCAAAATTTCAAAATTTTGCAGATCAGTCCCACGTTCAATTATTTACTTTGAACATTCCAGACCAAGCCCCTTGGCTTCCACGGACTTGTCTTGCAGGTTCTCAGCTTTCAGCTCATCCCAATGTCTAGGAACTTTGCGGCTATTGCCCTCATCATGTTCCCTCATTGGGTAGTCCCGGCGTAAATGATGTCCTCCGCATTTCCATCATTTCATTGGCTGCTTCATCTTTACTTGCTCAATTTCCTTTGAGTCTTCATGCCTGGACCGTTTCTTATCGGGTCGCTTGGACTATTTTCCCATTGCTGATCCACCTTCCTTTCCTTTTGCCGATTTCTCCTAGAAGGCTTTCACCTCCCTTTGCAAACCAATAGAGTCTTGCAAAATCCGGTGGTTCATTTCATTCTACCGTTTCTGTATCTTGAGCATCTCCCCAAGATATTCTTGGGTATTTGTAATCATTTGAAGGAGACTTCCAGCTAAGTCCAACAACTTTTGATCTGCTGCCATGATCAATGTGCACCACCTGGTTTCACTTTTCTCACTTGTGAAATGCACCATTGAAATTCTATCAGACCAAGCATAATCTAGACATTAAAATCAGTCAATTAATTTCCCAATTGGCATGACATTCCAAGTCTCATCAAGGAGGCTTTCATATTTTTCATGCCTTCCCAACAGGCACATGAGCTCATTCATGTCCATTCCTGGGCAAGGAATTAACTATTCCAGCATTCACAATTTTACTTAAGCAAATACACACATTTCGTTCTCAATCATACATGCATTCAACAATCTTTTGTTTTCACAATGCATAAACATATATATATATATAATCAAAAGGCAAGAGAGAGCAGTAAGAGTTTTTCCCCTCTTTATTTTGTTCCATCCTGGAACCCACACCATCACTGTGGACTTTCATGCTCTCAGCCTCTTTCACTTCAGCGTGAATGATGGACCAATCCTTCTTGGTCATGACACTTAGTGTCTTCGGTCTATTCCAGACCTCTAAACCATGGAGTCTCTCCACATGGTTTGTCTCAATTGCTAGGACTCCCCTGTCTTACTAGCACCTTTTTCATTGCCACTCATTCCAAGATTTCTAGGACAGTCACATGTCCACATGCACCCCTAAAAATGCTCTCATAGTCCTCGCTTCCAGCGATACCTATATCCAAAAATTGAATAAATTCACATGTTTAGTTTATTTTCATCGGTTTTATCTCTAGAACAAGAGCTTAAAACATCATAACCAAATCATATACGCATGTATATTCATAAGCAAAATGATCCAATACTTATCTGTATTGTGCGTTTCCTCGTTCGTCCACAGGATCCTGCTTCGGCTTGCAAGCCCTGGGATCGCCTATGGACTTATATGTTAGTTCAGCATGCAGGCTACTCCACAACATCAAATAATCAATGTCCAGCCAGTACATTCTCATGTCAACTAGGATTGGAACTTTACCATGACCATTTCTAGGTCTAGGATCTACTATGGATCCCCAGGCATATCACAGCCCAACATACACTTATACCAGCACACACTTATCTCAACAATAACTCTTACTCTGCAACCCCTCACAACAACCGTTTACCTTTTACCTTTACCTTTACCTTTACCTTTACCTTTTACCTTTAGGGTGCAACACCCAGCTGCATCTATTTAGCTTGTCAACACAAGCAATACAAGCAATACAAGCAAACTCATCAGTGTTATTGCTCTAAAGCTGTAATCACATTTCATATCATTTACAACATCCTTTCATGACTCAACATCAAAAAAGTGTGCACTCTCTTCCAATGTGTGCCATGTAGGCCCTATTCATACTCAAGCAATCGGTCATCATGGAAATGAAATCAAAACATGTTCTGCATATGGAATTCAACAATTAAACATGCATATTCTTAGCAAGGGTTATAGAACACTTATCCATTTGCCGATGCAGTATGCCTTTTATATATATTAGGCACAGTCGAGCCATCAAGGAGTTGGGAAAGGCTAAATGCTAAGATGGTGAGCTCATTGCAGAGCTAGGAACACCTACACCAGAACTACCCTGACTTCTAAGACACCCACACACACCCAACACAAGGAATCAGTCCCTTCTCTGCTACATAGTCCCTCAGGCCCTGCATTCCCTTCCAGTGGTATCCCGAGGTTGTGGAGAAGAAAGTCATCCCTCTAGATCTATCTGTGTGGTTTCCAATCACCAGGTTTAAGAATACCAAGCCCCCATCCCTACTCCCAACACAGTCCATATCCATATATGTCTTACCGACATAATCTATACCATCTCACTCATGTTACTACCAAACATGCAGTGCAAATGAGACATTTCCAAAATGTCCAATGGCGTTTCACCCGAAACCCATTTCCAAGGAAAAACCTTCCCATGAAGTTTGGCTCTTGCAGGCCATCACACATTATCTTCCTGCAATGTGTACCCCTGGCTCATTCATCAAATAGCCAAACAGTCAATCATTACCTGATAATACAATCAAAATTGATTGTTCCATAACCAAGCAATGACATTAGTAATCAAATTCATTAGGAATTTGCAATTCTATCTACTACAGAAATTGACTTGCTCAATTGTGGGTCTGTTGTAAGAAGCACTACTATGCCCATTATAATTTTATGCTTACTAACATAACATGAATACCCACTTACCATGCTTCCACCTGACACAAACTTATACAAGCCAACAGTAATTAGTAGTCGTCAGCAATTCTTAAATCTGAAATCCACAATTCAAATTCAAGAATCCATTATGCATGCCAACTACTTTTACAACTATGAGACTCTTCTCATAAGGTTTGGCTCTTTTACATGGTAGATTCTGGCATTGGTCAGGGTCTTACCTCTCACTGCCATGCTCGAAATAATCTACCTGAAACCTGAGCTTCAATCAACCAAACAAAAGCTTATGCAAGCCAATAGTGACTAGTAGTTGTCAGCAATTTCTTAAATCCAAAATTCACAATTCGAATTTTAACAACCTATTATGCATACCATATGGTAGATTCTGGCATTGGTCAGGGTCTTACCTCTCACTGCCATGCTCGAAACAATCTATTTGAAACATGAGCTTCAATCAACCAAACACTTGGTAAGTCTGGATGCATATAACCTTTCCATTTTGCTACAACCATCACTGAAGCATTTTCAGAATTCATAAAATTCGAATACTTCTAGCTGTTAGTCACATCAATATTATCAATGCTCATTTACTTCATGCAATCATTATCATACTAACATTGCAAGGTATAGTCATATCATTCATGCAATTAAATGAAGTGTTTAGATACTCCTTACTTCACACTGGCGTGTCATTCATACCACCTTGCTCTTCCATAGAGAATTTCTGGAAGCCAATTGATCATGACTATCCCGCATTCATAACAACCTTTGAAATGATTCCTGAATTGTCATCAATTCATCATTTTAGTCATTAGTCATTCATAATATCACATGCACTCATCTCAATGCATTCATGCAATACATCAAAACATTTTCCCTGTGCTTACTTTCCTTGGGCTACTAAGCTCAATCAACATATACAGGAATGACACCTTTCTATATTCAAACATCCACATGGTATGAGGTCTCTTACCTTTACCACTCCATGGAATTTTTCATAAGCAAACTCTTACCTGCATGGGTTCTACTTACACCCTTCGCATGACCAATTGGTTGGTCCTTTGCAGGAGATTGTAGAATTTGCTCACCAACTTTTCTCATGGACTTGTTGCCTCATCCCTTCCTTCAAGGGTTGCTAGTCACATTTGTCAGCATCAGCACATATTCATCCAGGTCCATGTCATCGTTGGTTTTTCCACTAATGCCAACATCAAAGAATTGATTATCATTAGTGGTTCATTATAAATGTATAATCTTTAGTATCCTATCTATACAATACATATCCTCATGCATTTCATGCATAAAACTTAGGAAATGTAACATAGTTATCAAGATAGGGTTTTAAGAAAAACTTCCCTTTTCAAGTCTTTCATCCTGGCATGGAATTCCTTTTCCACCCAACAGCTGGTTTGACTTCATAGTCCTTGCTACCTCTGGGCATGCAATTGTCCATATTGTCCATTTTATATCAGCGGCCATCATTAGCACTTTACTACTCCATGCTCAGATTCTGGTGACTTACCCTTGTTCCCTACTGGATAAGGTTTCCAACACCTATCCACATGCTTCATTTTGACCTCGGGTGTGAAAACCACACCACTTCTAAAAATGAAGACTTTCACCAAATCTTTGCATTTTTACACACCACTGCATTTTGGACTAGGTGCCCATTTCAGCACACTTCAGCCACCTGTAAACCATTGAAAGACAACTGAAAAATTCTACTGAAAAACAGTTGAAATCTACTGGAAATCCCACTTGGAAATCTCAAAATTTGCCCTTGCAGAATCAGCTCTCACTTCGACTATCAGTTCGACGTTTCGGCTGTTGAACCCAATAATATCCCGCTTTTCGTCGGAAATCGGATCTTCTAACCTGTCAGATGACTAGCTCTCTAAAATTCTGACACTCCAGCAGTCTGATCTTCTAAATTTTTTTCGACGTGTCGGGCCAATCCTCCTTTGGCTTCTGGTGTATTGGCAGACCGATCCTTTAAAGTTTTTCGACATTTCTTTACTTAGAAAAATTTTCAATTTTTCTTCTTCTTGCCACCGCCACATCGGATGTTCGATCAACTATCCTCTTTCGACGTTTCAGCGATCTTTGGAAGATCTCTGCCGAAAATGCGGCTTCGTTTTCCACTAACTTCCTCCGAAACTTCTCTTCTTTTCTTCCACTGCATCGGTAGCTTCATCTTCTATTTTCTTCTGATTCTTGCTGCTGCATCGGCTACTCAAACAACTAAACCTTTTCGATGGTTTCCATACTTCGTCGATTTTTTTTCAAAATTTTCCCCTTTCTTCTGTTGGTGACATTGAAAGTCTTGACGGCTAATCTGAGCCAACATATGGGCTGCTCAAATAGCTAATGCCTTCCGATGACGTTTTCCTCTTCGCCGCTTGATCAGCTCTATTTTCTTCTTTGCGTCGGCGAAACAACTTCATCTGCAGCCACAACGGCGGCCCAACACCCTCGATCTACTCCCGATCGGCAGCCAAATCTATTGTGGCACACCCTAATCAGCATCGGTAGTCACTTCTCATCGGTTTATGTAGTGCTTCTGGTTTCCGAAACGGTGGCACGCAAAACACCATCTTCTTCCGGCGGCAGTCTTTCCTCATCGATAGGATAGTGGTTTTGGCTTCCGCAACGGCGATGCATAAACCACTATCTTCTTTCGATTGGCCGATGTTTTCATGATTTAGAAGAATTTTAAAAATTCTTTCATAGCATCGGTGGTCTTTTCCCATTGGAAGTCTAGTGCTCTAGAATTGCGCAACGATGGATGCATGAAGAACTTTCTTCTTCCAATAGCCGACGACTTTCTATACTTAGAAAATTTTTAAACTTTTAAACTTTCTTGCGGCATCGGCAGTCGAGGAACTTACCCATCGGATGCCTAACTGTTTCTCCATCCACAATGGTGGGTGCTCAAACCACTATTTCTTCCGACGGACATCGAACACTTAGTCAAATTTCTGCGATTTTTCCTTCAAACTGCTCTCTATTGGGCACACCTTCATCTAACTCTTTCTCTACAGTGGAATTCCATTCCACTAACATTTCCGCTACATCGGAAGTCAATTCCACTAAGTGTTTCGATGGCTCAAACAATTAGATAAATTTTTCAAAAATTCTTTTTCGCTGCTGCACCTCGTTGGATGGCCTTCCGACTACACCTTCTGTCGTTTCGGAGGAGCTTCTCACTAGCTCTTTCGATTGTTGAACACTTAGACAATTTTTTTGAATTTTTCCAACCATCCATTTCTGATGTCTACTAGGAAGAAGGAAATTGTGCTTTTGTCACCACACCTTGGTGGTCCATTCAGGCCCATGCTGCAACATGAGCTCTGATACCACTAATGGTCACGTCCCTGACCCTCACACCGGTGAAGAGGACGCGACGAACACCAATAAAATAGTCGGGCAAACAGCCCCATGAACATGAACAAGATCAATGCTGAAATAAGAAACTTAACATTGTCCATAACAAGATGCATAACCCATCATACAAGAATGCATAATTCATCAACATACAGTGGAAGAAACACATATACATTCCAACATTCCACATGTTCATCTTAATACATGAAATAATAGATACAACAGTCAATATTACTTATCTTTTTGATGTAGAACTCGCCCCACAACCAGCTACGTCGCTGCAACGTTCCACCCAACCATAGGCCAGCGTGCTCATTAATCTCTCAACAATGCTACCACCTCCGAGCTGGGCATGATTCCTCCAAGGATAAGGGTCAATGCAGGCTTACACATAGCCAAGGTTTTCCAATTAGCAAGCCAAAACAACTGGGTTTATCAGGCCATCAACAGATCGGCCAAGCCAGCACAGTCCAAGGGACAACTACTGCATACCAGCAGCAAAAGAATCCCTTCACAGCCCTGTGGAGAAGGCATAAGAAACTGGGGACAGTCGCAAACCAAAAGATGAAACAAGGCCCAAGCCCACAAGGAAAATCAGAGTTGTTCTTGGCCCTAGCGTGGCCAAAACAACTCAGCAACAACACCAAAACTAGGGTACTTCAGCAGCCCAAACTCACAATGGATGATGGCAACATTACGCAGTCCACAAGACAGAGAAGAAGTCAAACTCTAAATAGTCCGTAGCAGCCTCAAAGTGTAACAACAACACATCTCATGGTATGGGGAAAGCAACAGTCCCAAAACATAACCCGTGAGCAGCTCCCCTCCTGGCTGCTTGAGATCCCGCAGAAAAACTGCCTGTGCGTGAGGAAAATAGACCTAACCTCTGCGTGAGGATCCCCCGAATAGAAATCACACACCCTCCTCACTCAGCCCCGTGTGAGGAGATGAACCAGTAGTGAATCGACCAGTGCGTGAGGGAAATGAGTCGACCTCCTGCTGCGCGTGTCCCTGCGTTGGGAGTGAACAGGCGTGAGGAAGCCAAACCTTGTCTGCACACGAGGGTGGGTAGACGATTGAGAGAATGGAATCGTGGGAGAGTGGGGATTTTTTCTTCTGCCCCACGTGAGTGAAGAGGAGAGGCTGCTGGTGGAGTGGGCATGTGGGCAAGGATGGACATTCCTGCCACACCCACCACCACCCAGCAATAACTGCCCCCAACTAACCCAACAAAGCATTGAAGAGGTTGAATGAGACAAGGGAATATGGAAAAACCAAACAAGGTGGAAACACATGGGTTCCCCCCCCCCCCCCCATAGACCTATTAATTCTTCACACTGATCTAGGAACTAAGATTCAATCTCATCAAAGAATTATTAACAATTACTCATGAATTGGAAATTTTCAGGAACTTGATAAGTTTCCTCTCTGTATATTATATAAACAATAAAGGATTACAATACCATGCATGAGCCATGGCTTAACTCAAATGAAGAATTCGAATAACTAAGGGACAATTCGAATTCCCATGCATGAGTCTAGCTTAACTGACTCTTTGCCATGCAATACCTCTC
>LPNX010221192.1:350970-361279 GCA_001517045.1 Pseudotsuga menziesii | reverse complement strand
TAATTAATGCTCCTTGATGTCAATTAAACTTAGGATAGTGGTTTAACTAGGCCAATTTGACTGAAAGAGTGTGTATGATGGTAGATGTCTCCAACAAGACCAAGGTTTGACATCCCCCACCCCATATCCTTTGGAATCATGCCCTTTTCATTCAACGTTGCACTGCCGTAGCTAGTTGTGGGTTTATTTTATTTGATGTGCTTGTTTACATGATGTCTAATTATAAGGTGCCGGATAGCATGACATACCATCGGCAACTATCCCCATTGCCGAAATATACACAACCAAATCGATCGTGGGGCTTTTTCCTTTAGCTCCTCACCACGATTAATTACATTATATATACATCATGCAAATAGGGTCAAAACTGGGGTGTTATAGATGTAAGGTCTTTTATGGGACTTGCAGTATATTATTGGAAGTTTATCAAGGGATTCTCCAAAGTTTCACATGCCATCACTTCTTTGCAAAAGAAGGGGATAAAGTTTGAATTTACATCGAGGTGTGAAGAAAGCTTCCAGCAATTAAAGAATCTTCTCACCGGTGCACCCGTATTGAAGGTTACAGATCCAGAGAAAGACTTTGTGGTGTGTACCGATGCATGCAGACAATGGCCTGGAGGAGTCCTTATGCAAGACAACCACATGATATGTTATGAGTTGACAAAGCTGAAGGAGCATTAGAAGAACTATGCCACTCATGATCTAGATCTTGCAGCCATAGTACATGCCCTCAAGATGTGGAGGCATTACTTGATGGGTAGAAGATTTGAGCTCAGAATAGACCATTACGGTCTGAAGTATCTATTTGATCAACCTACTCTGAATGCGAGGCAAGCAAGATGGCTGGAATTTTTATGTGAGTTTGATTTCGAAATCAAGCACATAAAAGGAAAAGAAAACAAGGTAGATGATGCACTCAGCAGGAAGGTGCGGGAAATGCATGTGGCATCTCTTAGTATTTTCCAGTCATATTTGAGGCAGCAGATTGTTAATCATGTTTCCGGAGATGAATTGTATGAGTAGGTAAAAGAAAAATTGCAGCAGCAAAGTCTTGAGAAGAGGTATGAGGGATATAAATTGGAAGAAGATGGACTTCTCACTTATAAAGGTAGAATTTATATTCTGAATGTAGCAGGTTTGAGGAGAGTTCTTATGGATGAAATCCATCAAGCTCCGTATTCTGGTCACCCAAGATATCATAAGACAATTGCTACAGTTAGAAAGCAGTACTCTTGGCTAGGAATGAAAAAGGACATGGCTGAATACATTTCCAAGTGCATGAAATGTCAGCAGGTAAAGGTTGAGCATTAACATCGAGCAGGTTTGTTGCAACCCTTGCCAATTCCGAAATGGAAATGGGAAGTTATTTCCATGGATTTCATTAAAGAATTGCTGATGACTTGGAGACAGCATGATTCCATCATGGTTGTGGTAGACAAGTTCACTAAGGTAGCACATTTCATACCGGTTAAGTCTACGCATAAGATGGATGATATTGCAAAGATCTTCATGAAGGAGATTTTCAAATTGCATGGATTGCCAAAGGCAATAGTCTCTAACAGAGATGTCAAGTTCACTTCCAATATTTGGAAGGGGTTGTTTGCAGATTTAGGTACAAAGCTAAACTTTAGAACTTCATACCATCCTCAGATAGATGGGAAAATAGAGAGAGTTAATCAAGTGCTTGAAGATATGCTTCGCATGTACGTGATGTATAAACCAACCAAGTGGGAAGATTACTTGCACTTGGTAGAGTTTTCTTATAACAATGGACACCAGGAATTCTTGGGGATGAGTTCGTATGGAGCTTTGTATGGAAGAAGGTGTAGGACACCAGTGACTTGGGATAATCTAGTGAACAGAGTTGTGCTTGGACTCGAATTGCTCAAGGAATTGGAGCAAGAGGTTGTAAAGATCAGGAAGAATCTAAAAGTAGAACAGGACAGGCAGAAAATCTATGCAAATAAGCATAGGGTGAATAGGGGTTTTAGTGTTGGGGATCATGTTTACCTCAGAGTGAGGGCAAGGAAGAGTTCCTTGAAGCTTGGAAGTTGTGCCAAGCTGTCACCAAGATACTGTGGGCAATTTGAAGTGCTTGAAAGAACAGGGCCAGTTGCATATAGACTTGCATTGCCTGCTAGCACTAGGGCTCATAGTGTTTTTCATGTTTCTTTACTTAAGAGATATGTACATGATCCTAACCATGTGATAAATTGGGATGTGATTCAGGTGGAACCGGAGGGAGAGTTTTGAATCGAGCCCATTCACATCCTCAACAGGAAGGTCGCAACGCTCTAGAACTGGGCCATAGGGCAGGTAAAGGTGCAATGGGAGCACTACAAAACTAAAGAGGCTATGTGGGAGCTGGAGGATGCCATGCAATTGGCACATCCATTTTTGTTCAATTCTGCGGAACACTGAGGCAATACCAGTGCAGCATTTTGTTCAATTTTGTAAAGCATAGAGGACAGTGCTATTGAAGGGGGAGGGGAATGTAACACCTCGGTTTTGACCTCGTTGCATTAGATGTATATGAGTTATATATTGTAAATAATCATGGTGTGGAGCTAAAGGCCAAGGCCCCACCATCGATTGGTTATGCTATGTTTCAAATTGAAATTGTCACCGGTGGTATATCAGGGTATGCGACATACATATTAAGTTTTGTAATCATGTAAATATACATCTTTAATTAAATAAACCCAACCATCTATGCTCACTGCAACCATGATGAAAAGGGCATGATTCTTACAAGGATAAGGGGGGGGGGGGGGGATTGTTAAAACTTGAGGGTATGGGGGAAAATCCATGTGTCACCACCCTGTTTGATTTCTCATCCTCCCTTGTCTCATCCAACCACCACCATTAAAAGTTCTACTGATAGTTGGGGCAGTTATGGATGGGAAAGAAGTGTGGCAGGACTGCCAGTCCTTTCCCACACACACACTCCACCAGCAGGTTGACTCTCACATAGGAAAGGAAAAACATCCACTACGATCACTCTAGTGAACTCTCCACTCTCTCGAATACGGTGATTGAACACTCACGCCCCTCATTCCACTCTCTCCACTATGCCATTCTTTCCCTTGGTTGTTCATCCTCATGCAGGGATAGGAGTTTGATTGTTCCCTTGCACCATCTTCTTTATTGTTTTGGTTTCATGCAGCCAAGAAGAAGGAGCCATTTTGGATGTCATTCATGATTCCATAGAGTGGTATCTAGCATGTTTTCCATCTAAATTCTGGAGGTCTAATGTCAATTTCCCTCACACACAGGTTGGGAGTCTGTATCTTCTTCCCCATTTGTAGCCTGTGTAATTCTTTTCCAGTTGCTTCGTTGTCTAGGAGGGGCTGTTGTTTTCCCCACATTGTGAACTGTGTTACTGATATGGTTTGAGACTGCAGTAAGTTGCTTGGGAGTTGTTTTGGCCACAATAGGGCCAAGAACGACTCAGGAGTCATTTTCCCTGTCTAAGCCGTAACTCCTGATTGATTGCATGCGTGTAATGGTCGGTCTTCGGACTGTGTTAGGAGCAGGGATGGGGGATTGGTTTCCTTGATAAAACTGGTGTGTTTGGAAACCACACAGATAGAGCTACAGGGATGGCTTTCTTCTCCACAACCCCTGAATAGCACTGGAAAGGAAGTCAGGGACTGAGGGAATGTGTAGCAGAGAAGGGACTGATTCCTTGTGTGGGGTGTGTGTGGATGTCTTACAATTCAAGCTAGCTCTAGTGTAGGTGTTCCTAGCTCTGTAATGGGCTCACTAGCTTAGCATTTATCCTTTCGCCAGCTCCTTGATGACCTGATAAACCTGACCATGTTGACTTGGCTGTCTTGTTGGTGGCCTGATAAACCCAACTATGTTGGCTTGGCTGTGTTTTGGTGTACTCTTGGCTATGTGTAAGCCTGCTTGTTCCTTATTCCTTGGGGAATCATGCCCAGGTCATGGGTGGTAGCATTGTTGAGATATTTAGGAGCATGCTAGCCTACGGTTGGGTGGAACGTTTCAGCAACATAGCTAGTTGCGGAACAAGTTCTTCATAAGATAAGTAATCTTGTCTATTTTACTTCTACAATCATATTTACTGTTAATAACTCATGATGAACATGTTGAATGCTTGTTTGATTACATGTTTTCTTTCATTATGTATGATAAATAATTATGTATCTATGTGTATGTTCTACTTCAATGCACTATGTTTCAGTATTACATGAATTGACATGTTCATGGGGCCGGTAGCCCAGGTGGTTAATGCCATGGTAGCGTCCTCTTCATCGGTCGAAGGGTTGGGGACGTTACAGAAAGGGTAATTGGGGTTCTATAGGACATGCTAAGAATGTATGTTATGGACAAACCAGGTAAGTGGGAAGACTACATGTGCTTAGTTGAGTTTTCTTATAACAATGATTTCCAAGTTTCTGTAGGCATGAGTCCATTTGAAATTTTATATGGAAGTAAGTGTAATATTCCTATTTCATGTAGCATCCATGTTGATAGATCAATTTTAGGACTTGATTTATTAGAAGATATGGAACTAACCATGAAACAAGTACAACAAAACTTGAAGGCTTCCCAAGAGAGGCAGAAAATTTATGCTAACTTTAAGAGAACTCCTAGAGAGTTCAGGGTCGCTGATCATGTTTACATAAAGTTAAATACCATGAAAAGTAACATGATATTGGGAAAGTATAAGAAATTGGCACCCAGGTATTGTGGGACATTTGAAATTCTAGCTAAAGTAGGGCTAGTTGCATAGAAATTAGCCATACCACCCAATATGAAAGTACATAATGTGTTTCATGTTTCTATATTGAAAAAATATGTTCATGATGTTTCTCATGTGATTGATTAGAATTCAATATAGGGGGAACTTGAGGGAGAGTTCCAAGTGGGACCGGAGCGTATTTTCGATAGGAGAGAACTTTTACTCTGGAGCCGTACCATCGGATAGGTAAAGGTGCAATGCAAGCACCTTAGTTTGAAAGAAGCTACTTTGGATCTGGAAAGTAATATGTAGGAGGCATATCTAGGCTTATTCTAAGAGGCTAACATGGATGAATAAAAAAAAAATTATAACACCGAGGATGGTGTTATCATTTAAAGGGATGTGTATGTAATACCCCCTGAATTAATAATTATTAATTTGCTTGGAAAATACTTTGATTATTATTTTATTATTATTTGAAAGGAAAGTCAACAATAGAATATTTTGTAATAAAAGGGGTTGAAGGGGAACAAAAGTGTAAATTGTTATTGAAAGAGTGTTTGTTGACTCACAAGAGGGAAGTGATAAGTGGAAGAGACCACCAAGTGAGAACTCAATATGTAGGAAGCATCATCCCCAAAAATCAAGTCTACACTCTTATCTGAGTTGCTAAAGAGCATGAGTCTCATAAATTACTAAGTCCTAGGAGAAACAATATTTAATAGTATGTCCATAAGCAGCAGAAGGTTAGCATTGGTCGGGGATTAACATATTTGTAATGTAAGAGATGGCGCATTAAGATATTTTTCTTTTGTGGTTCACTGAATCTGATTGAGGGTTTTGTAGCAAGTAATTTGACTACTCTGGGAGTTGGTTGAGAGGAACAAATTCTCCACTTTTGTTTCCCATCATTGGTGCCAGGTTCCTACTCTGTCTTTCTTATGACAAATTCTTTTACAGAAGGATGTGTATGTCAAATGTGTATGTATAGTTACATCTCCAAGTTGTAGGGTTATGCATTTCTATAGAAAAAAAATCTTTTTTTATCTAAAGGATATTAGATTTGTACAATGATATTACTGTAGTGATTAATAACTTGTTCTAAGCATTAGTTTGTTGAAATGGTTGGCGTGGATATAGTTTCGAATCCAATACTTGAAGAATATAGAACTCATGATTATGTATATAATGGATTGAATCATCTGTTCCTTTTTTAAATGTATTGTGTATTTCAACATTTAACTAGGCATTGGGTGTTCTTATCATTTTTGCTCAACCTAGTTATGCTTATTGAATGGGGACTCAAGAGGTAATCTTGTTATCTAGAATAGATCTTTATTTATGCATATATCACATATGAAAATTCTTTTGTTTTACACAAAGGAAACCTTAAAAATTTGATGTCTGAAACCCTAATCAACTTAGCGCAGAGAGGGAGTGATTGTTAATATTATAAACAAAGATGACATAATCAAATAAGGGTTAAGAATCAAGTTAATCTGCAGTTTGATTTAACTTACAGTAATTCAAAACCCCAAATCAAACCAAAAACCCTTAAATACACAAATTTAAACTTTGATCCATAAATTTAGAAGATCAATGGTCCAAATCAAATCCACAATGAGATCAATTGTTCACAGAAGTTGCGTAAGACGGATTGTAGAATGTGGGTTTTCTGCACTCCAGGATTTGCATGCGGAAGGCCAAAAAGGAGGAAGGTGGAAAAAAGGAAAATGAAAAGGAATAAGGGTTAGAGGAAATTTCAACTCAAAATGGGCCTCCTAAAAAAAATTAATAAAATAATATTTATCAATTTTGGAGGAAGAAAAGAAAAAAACTACATTTTTGTTTGTATTTTCGACATATCTCCCTCTGTTTTTAGTCAAATTTCGATGAAGAGATCTCATTGGATGTGGAATTAGATTCTGCATCCAACAAGTACCCACTCTCCATCCTTTTGACAGACCTCGCTACCCCAAAAACAAGAAATACCTGAAAAACATGATGATGATGTCATTAACCATTATAACAATAATCTTTAACTTTATAAGAATAATAATCACCCTCAGAGCGTTCCCAATTAAATTTATATATGCACTCTGCAAAGTTTTGGAAATAAACAATCATAATAGAACAGACCTCACAAAGTTTCAAAATAATTTTATATCTGAACATTGTAACAAGAACATAGGACAACTGACCCTTACTATTTTCTTCTTCTATGATGGCAGGAGGAGATGGAATCTACAAATCACAAAAATGGGCTCTTTGCTTTGGGAGTTTTTCCTATGTCATTCTTCTTATGCTTTGGCAGTTCTTCTTCTACTTTGGGAGTTCTTCAAAAATGGGCTCTTTGCTTTGGGAGTTGTTCCCATATTTAGATGGTAAAGGTGTTTAAAGAAGGCATCAACCATAGAGATGAACTAGAATACCAAGAGTCGAGATCACTTTCACGATAGTCTCATCGTTGCAGAATAAAACACCTATAGTGATTATTTCTTTTCATTAATTTTTTATTTTTTTTCACACCTTAAAACATTATAAAATGCTCTTCTTATACGAATGGACTTATAAGTACCATGGCTCTTGTTATAGGAATTAGTTTTCTAGTACAATAAAAAAAAACATGGAAACTAATTTATTTAATCAAACTTATATATTATATATAATACTTCTTTTATTATACATAATAAAAAATAAAGATTAAAGACAGAGTTAGTTACATGTTGAATGTTCACTAAAAATTTACAATAGCCAATCTTTTTTAATTAAAAAAATGGTCTTTAATATAGTAATTAAGTTTTTATTTTAATAAAAACATAGTGTATATATGGTTGAGATATGTCAAGGAAGAAAAAATGACATCTTATAAAATATATATATATATATATATATATATATAATTAATTTATATACTTAAAAATTTTAAAGTGTTTTTCTTAATTGTAAGATAATTTTTACCTTTTTTTTATGGATAATTTTTATTGCACTTCTTACATATCCGAAGTGGTCTTTATTTTAAATGTCACCCTACTTATATAAGTTGAAGTGAATGCATAAGGGGTATGAAAGCCTCACTAGATTGGCATTCCATGTGGGGAGGCATTACTTATGTTTCAAACCCTAGTTTAGCATGTGGCTAAAGGGAGTTACAAGGGTGGATGACACCTTGCGAGGGAGAAGGGGTTTTAATGAAGTTTTAATTTTGTCCTAAGCCTTTGCTTGTGAGTTGAGAGAACAACAAGACATAGTTAATGAGGTTGGCAGACTCTCATGATTTTCGTGGAAAGAAAGGGGATCATGGCCCTCCCTTTGTACTATGCCTGATCCTTGTCATTGGAAAGAAAACTTTAGTGTTTTTTCAGTGGCATTTACTTGGTAGTGATGTGTTTGTTCTTTCTTGATGTGGTGGTTTCTTGTGGTTTCGTTTTGAACCTCGTTGCTCCATGATAGTTCTTTGTTGCACTTTTACTCTCCTTCCTGCATGGCTGCAAATGTTCTTCTTGGATTAATGAACAACTTAAGCTATGAATAATGGTGTATATTGGCCTATTTCGCTGCTTTTCTTGTTTTGCACTGTCTCATCTAGTTTACACTTTTAGTGTGTAAGGTGTAACCTCGTCGTATACTTGACTTTGAATACTGACGAAAGATGTTGGGTTTAAAAGGTAATAAGTTTGTTTTTCAAGTTTTTCACTCTAGTTCAATAACAATTTTTGCACGTTATTGCAGGAGACTAAACTGAGATTTTTTTTAATTGTATAGGGAAGATAAATCGATGAAGAGCTTCGAGGAGAAAACCATGGGACCTTTGAGTGTTTTTTTTGAAGGTAAAATATTTTACCGACTCTATATTTATACAAAATCATTTTGATATATCATTTTAAGAAAATAATGAGGGTCTGTTTTGATAGGTGAGGAATGCATACCAACAACTCGTTGTTAAATCGAGTTGGAAAGAGTCTGGACTTGCCATTATGGCCGAACCTTCATCCAAGGGTGATCACTTCTTTGGTAAGCATATCGTCTAGGGTTTTAAATTAATTTTCTTTGCTTATTCTTGAATTGTTCTATTTCGTAGAGTTACATCTGGGGATTGTTGAAATGGTTACCCCGATAGGTTTAAAAAGTTTTAAAATGAGGATGAAGGGTAGTTAGTGGGCCATGCAAGAGAGGCAACACTGTTGCTTCCTCCTAAGAGATTTATTACTCTACCGAGAGGTGATAAGCACTACCATTTTACATTTTTTATTTGAAAAAAATTGTTTATTAAACATAAATGTGACTATACTAACACTTCCATATGTTTGCATGTAAAACAATGGCGCACCTCCTTTCACCATATGATGGATCGATGCTTTGGATAAAGGTATACATTGACTTTTATTTTGATTTGATTGGCAGAGATCCTTTTTTACCTTCTTTATAGTTTGAAAAAAAATATTTACATCGTCCCTATGAATTTTAAGACAAGTTAATTATTAAAATGTTGGGTCTGGTAAAAGTCTTGCGATTCTCAAATTCCATTGCGATTTGGAAAACAAAATAGATTGTAGGGTAAAATAGGAGATTGGAACAAAACCATATTGGATTTTATTATACAATTTTTATTTATATATTTAATGTGTTGGTTATGATTTGGATGTGGATCTGGTAAGCCGGTAGCGGGTTCGTAGAACTGTAAATTTTTTTTATCTTGGATTGATTCTCAAGTTGTTGCAATTGTATTTCTTGGATCTTGGTTAAATGTTGGTTTTGGATCTGTCATCTATTGCATCTTAGTTACTCGTGTGTTTTGGATATGTTATTTCTTGATATATAAATAACTGAAAACAAGACTGCTTATAGATTTGTGTTGATTTTAAACAAACAAATAATCTCTATTGGAATCCTCTTGGCTCTAAATTTTTTACGTGTTGCATTTGTAGTACTTGATATTTATTGCATTTAAAGTTTGTGAAGATAAACCTCTCGGCTCTGCTTATCATCTCTGTAAAAATGCTTGGAGAATAATGATTTAGATTGATAGCCATTTAACTTATTATTGAGATATTCTATAAGATATTTGTATTGTTTACAAATGCACATTTTGTTTTATTTAAAGGAAATGTGAGTGCGATTACTAAATTTTTGTATGTAAGAATTTAAATAGTAACAAAAATTATAGATCAAGAATAATGAACAAGTAAAGACAAAAGAAATGAATTAATGCCTTGCATATATAAAGTTTATGAAAGAAATCTGAATTATAATCTATATTCAAAATTTAAATAACAAGAGTAAGTATTAGATGATTCATTAAGGAACCTATTAGCACTGATAGGAAAACAAAACTCAAGATTGAGTTCCTCAAAACCAACATTTGGAGCAGCCGAACTTACTTTCTCCAGAACCCTCGATCCTGTTTGTTGAACCACAAGGAAAAATTCAATTAATGTGTAGTTTGCTTACATCAATTGATCATTTCCCCTCCATTACTAGCCTCGTGCTTATTTGATGGGCATACTACTTTATACTATTTTTTCTAGGACTTGGTCATTTATGAGCCACCTGCTCTACAGTGCTATGCAAGAACTGTCAACCTAATTTTGTGAAAGAT
>LPNX010221192.1:328277-348337 GCA_001517045.1 Pseudotsuga menziesii | reverse complement strand
AATTTTGTGTTACAGCTCCATATTCAGTCTCCATTGTTGATAATTTGCATGATCAATTGTTAATTGTTGTGAGTGAAATTAATCTACTGCAGGACTGAATTTCTACAAAAGATACCTCCTACATAACTTGATTTTTTACTCATTAATTTTCTCCATTTGTCATCTCCTCTTGTGGGTCAGCACAGACTCTTTTAACTGATACTTCATTTCCAAATCCTCTATTTTTTTTTTAAATAATAATCATAATAAGTCCATTACATTTATTTTGACTTTATTTGTCAAAATATATAAAAATAAATATTCAAAGTTTTTAACAAATTAATAATTCTTTTGTGTATTAGATACACCTCCCCTTTAGCGTTAACACCATCCTCGTTGTTATTATTTCTTCATCCTTTTATTCTTCCATTATTTCATCTTGAAATAGTACTAGATATGCTTCTCTCATATTACTTACCAATTCCCAAGTAGAATCCTCTAAACTAAGGTGCTTCCATTGCACCTTGACTTGTCCAATGGTACGATTTCATAGTAGAATTTATCTCTTGTTGAGAATACATCTTGATTCCACTTAAAAATCTCCTTCAGGTTTGACGTGTATAACATTTTAGTCAATCACATAAATAGCATCATGAACATATTTCTTTAAAATTGAAACATGAAAAAAATTATGTACTATTATTGTAGGTGGTAATGCTAATTGATATGCCACTCGTCCAATCTTTTCTAAAATTCCAAATGGTCCTTACTATTTGGGTTCCAATTTTGAGTATTTCCCTAACCTTAAGAAATGTCTTCTCGGGTTTACCTTTACTCTCGCGGAGTTCTTTGTAAGTCATCATAACTTTTTTTCCTATCGTGGACAACCTTCAAATTATGTTGTATCTGTTTCACTGTTATTTCCATATTGTTCAATATTTTAAGTCCTAAAATTAGTCTTTCGATGGTGTTTCTCAAACAAATTGGAGTATTATCCATTCATTCATAAAATATCTCAAATGGATTTAATCCATCTTAGGCTTAAAAATAATTTTTATATGCAAATTCTACTTGATGCAAATACTCTTTCCACTTACGTGGTTTATCCATTATGTATATTGTAAGCATGTATTCCAAAAACTACTTTTCCCTTTCCATTTCTCTGTCGTTCTGAAGATGATATGTAGTGCTAAAATTGAATTGCATGCCTAACCCTTTAAATAAATCCTTCCAAAAATTTTCCGTAAATTTTGCATCTCTATTTGATATTACTATTTTAGGTACACCATGTAATCTCAAAATTTTCTTTCATGAAAATATTAGGAATAATAATATCCTTATATGTAGATTTTACTGGCTTAAAATGGTCATCCTGACTAAGTTTATCTACTACAACCATGACTAAGTTGTTTTTCTTAACAATGATAATGCCACGTTTCCATTCCTTCAATAGGTAAGGCTGTAACAATATGGCGGGATGCTGATGTTAATCTTTTACCTGTTGACATTCAATACACCATGCTAACTATTTTGCTACTTCATTTTCCATTTTAGGACAGGAGAAATTCTTCTTTGTCATGGTAATCATTTTTCGATATCCATGATGTCTTGAATAACATATTTTATATAATTTCTCCATAATGGATAATTTAATTTCTTCTGAATGAGGTTTGTATAATCTTCCTTTCTGTAATAATAACCCATTTTTATTCAGAGTAAATATTCTTTAACTTGATTTACTTCATTTTAAGTAGTCTACTCTTTTATTTTCTGGTAATCTTTATCATTTTTTTCTGCATGTTTAACCATATCCTATAAATATGTTTCATATTTGCTGCTTGCAGTTACATATGGTCGATTGGCATGATGATTTAGAATTTCCACCACCTTATTCTCTTTTACTTTTATGTGTTTTATTTTGAAATCATATTTGGTTAAGAATGCTAACCAACTAGCTTGTCTAGCATTAAGATTTGTTGACTGAATAAGTATTTTCAAACTTATAATAAGGGATTAAATAAAATCTCCTTCCTATGAGATAGTGTTGCCACATTTTAAGCGCATGAATGATAACAAATAAATCTAGATTATGAATAGCATAATTCTTTCTATGTTCTTTTATCTTCCCAGAATCATAGGCTATAACATAATTTTCCCGAAATTGTACTCAACCTACACCTTCTTTGCATGTGTCCTTACATATAACAAAATATTTAAATGGAACAAAACTTTTTAGAATAGGAGCCAATGTTATTAAGTGTTTTAATATATTAAAAATCTCTTCACATTTTTTGTTCCAATCAAATTTGTTACCTTTCTTTTGTAATGAAGTTAAAGGGTATGGTATCTTAGAAAATACCTCAATGAATTTATGATAATAGCCGATAATCCCTAAAAAATATCTTATATTAGTTACGTTCTTGGGAACATGCCATTCTGCGAGCTTTAATTTTATTGAAGTCTATTGATATTTCATCCTTAGACACCACATGTCGTAGATTTTGAATTATGTTTTTGAAAAGGTCACACTTGCCGAACGTGGGAAATAAGTGTTGTTGCCTTACCACTTGTAGGATTATTTTTTAAGTGGTCTTCATGTTCTTGTTTATGTTTAGAATAGATTAATATGCCGTCAATAAAGACAAGTACAAATTTATCTAATTATTTACTTAATATATTGTTCCTTAAACACATAAAGGTTATTTGGGAATTGCTTACCCAAAGGGAATTACAACAAGCTCATAATGAACGTATTTGGTTCTAAAAGTAGTTTTAAAGATATCCTCTTCCCTAACCCATACTTGATGGTATCCGGATCTGAAGTTTGTGTTTGAGAATATTGTTGACCCTCGAAATTGATCAAGTTGATCTTTAATACGACATGGAGGGTATCAATTTTTAATTGTTATTTTATTTAATTGTCTATAATCTATATATAGCCGTAAAGTGGCATATTTTCTTATTTACAGACAAAACTGGTGTCCCCGACAGGAAACACTAGGTCGAATGTATGTTTTATCGATGAATCTTGTATTTGTGGTTTTAATTAAGTAGTTTCCATGTTATTCATCTGATAAGGATACTTTGATGCTGCTGCTTCCCCTAGTACCAAATCAATTGTAAAATCTATATATATTTTTAGAGGTAGTCCATAAAATATTTCTGAAAATATATCTTTAAATTCTTTTAAAATTGGTATGCTTTCTACATTAAGTTTAATATTTTTATCTTTATCATCCATTATTTATACTCCAAAAACTTTGCATCCTTTACGAATCTACCTTTTCTTTTATAAATCCGAAATTTATCCTATGGTGACTTTCCTCAGAATCCATTTTACAACAATAGTATTAGCTTTATTATCCAAACATGAGAATGTTTTACCATAATAGTTTAAAATAAATCTATTTTTCTATAACCAATCCATTCCTATTAATAAGTTAGAAGATCCATGTTAAAAACCCGTGTCAACCCTCCTCTTTATTTTGTTAGTATATTTTGTCGGATGCATATGCTTCGTAATTCCTCCCATTAGTATGTTGTATTATCCCAAATTCATGCGGTGTAATTAATAGTTTTTATTCCATCCATTTAATATGTAGCATTATCCCACATTCATTGGGAGTAAAAGTTGTTTAGATTAGACTTAGTATATAAGTATGTGTTGAGGCTAATGAAGGCATCAAAGAGTTATTTTGTATTGAGCTTGCTCAAAGGACGTTTTCCCCTCAAATTGGATTACGATTTATAAAATATCTCATGTGTTCCATTATTCATGTTATATCATGGATTCTCATTGTTTATTGTAGGATGTTCTTCACATCTAGTATCAGATCACTTTCTTGGGCTCGTTGGGTGTACATACTTGAGGTCCATATCCATTTATAGTTCATAAAGCATTGGTTTCAAAAACCGCCACAGATAATTTCCTCCATTTACAATTGATAAATCAAAACTTTCCAGAACCACCACATATCATTTCATCCATTTCCAGTTGATAAAGCGCAGCTTTCTAGAACCGCCAGAAATCATTTCCACCAGAAAAAATAGTATAATTTTTTTTATTTTTGGCCATATCTTCTTAGATTTAGCTCCATTTACCTTTAAAATTCATTGTATCCCCCGTAATTCCATTTTTCATATTCCTTACGCGAGAAACCTCTCCAAAATTCCACTTCCTAAAGCCCAAAATTCTAGATTTGTCTATTTTTAGGGTTTTCCATAACTTTTTAGATTCTCACCGAGTCACCTTCAAATTTTGCCACACTGTTTGTTTCCCATTTCTGCTTGCTTGTCCCTNTTTCCCAAATCAAAATTTTCCTTTTCTAAAACCTTTTCCATTTTTTTACCCATTTCCAAAAAAAGAATTAACAAATATGCTAATGGTTGTCACCTGCACTGGAGCAAATAAACAAATGGAAAAAGAACTTGCTACCATCAATTCCAAACTCAAAACATTTTATACTTTGTCATTTTGAAGGACTCTCGTACTCCATTTGTACCCTTCGTTGGCATCTTCAAATGAGAATTATCTCTATAAGTAATAAAATAGAAATGAATTGAATTATGAAATAAATAAACTAGGATGCATCATAGATACACATACCTTATTCAATGCAACAAAAAAGTGTTTTAAGGTTTTTATCGAGCTTGAGTCTGGATAGTTGCATTTGACATCATACCAACTCTTCTCATTAAACATTGTAAGCATCTCTATTGGGAAATAGGGCAGACCTGGGTTTAAACCTTTTACTTCGCACCAACAAAACACCCACAGTGTTGGCCCTTTTGGCAACAACCTGCGAACAGGTTGCAGTCTCACCCGAAACAGCTATGGGGTGCTGCAGAATCAAGTTTCTGCAAGCAGAAGAGGGATATTACTGTACCTTTAGTATTTAATAACTTATAAGCAATCAACACAGATCTCCGACATTCATATATATAACTTTGTAGATTAATAAACAAACAGTGACTTGCTTAACCCGTTACTAGGAATTCACAGCGAAGCTATTTATTAGCAGTGACCTTATTTATCAGATATATCTAATTATCAATCCATACAAAACATGAAAGTAATAACACAAAGAACCACAACACCAGATATAATGTGGTTCAACCCCAGTGTAGGGGATACGTCCACAGAACTGCGCTTTATTCAACTTTCTACAAAATCACAGTTTTGATCTGCGCACTCAGCTGCAGATCTCTTCAAATCCTCTAAGCCGCACACACAGCAACAGGCCTCTGTGCACATAGCTGCAGATCTCCTTAATCACTTACAAACCCTCTACGCACACAGCTGCAGAGGTCATCCACGCACACAACTAGGACTTAACCTTTTCTCACATCTAGCCTTAGCTTCACCTTACCCTTTCTTACATCCAAGAACCTAACCTTACTTCTTTACACAAGTGCCTATTTATACAGTGCACTATTACAAAACCATGGACTTAAACCATGTGCGCTACAAACCCTAAACCTTGGACTTAAACCATGGGTTTATTACAATAAGGAGTTTTTGACTTAACCCTGACACACCTAAGACTATTTTGAGTCGTTACTCTGCTTACATACTTCCTCAAAAATATGCGGAGTTACCAAACTAAAGACCCTAAGGTTCAGAGCCCCAACAGGCCCCTAAGACTCACTTGTGGCCCGTCCCGGGTCACTCTATTGTTCTTCTGGTGGGAGAATATTCATTGCGAGGGTCTTGAACCGACTATTGAGGTCGTGTATAATGTCGTCAGCTGCTTTCTCCTTTTCCACCAACTCCTGCAATGCTGTGGATGATTCTTCCTTAGCTTTTTCCTGTGCGAAGATATCATAGGACTTCAAAAATTTCAGCTGACTCTCCACAGCATTTCTCAATTCCAATGCTTTCTCGACAAGAGGCTGCAGCGTATTTTCTAGCAGTGTTACCTTCACCCTATAGGACTCAATTTCCTGCTGGACTTCCTTGCTTCGCTTTACCTTAGCCATCTTCTCCATAGGAGGCAGCGTCTTAATTTCCCCTCTAACCATATCTAATTCTTCCTGCTGCTGCTTAATGGTTTCTTGCACTTTTTCTATGTTTGGGTGGTCCTGTAGGTTCGCCCATGCTTCGATGCTGTCTTCTAGCAGCTTCGTTGTGCTACCCACATTGTCTGATATCTTAGCTGCTGAAGCCTGAATGTCTGTGCGGCACTGTTCTCTTATCTCGGGTGGAATTTTCGGGGGGATGCATAATTGGAACTCCGCGATCCAAGTCTCATGTTCTGCTTTGAGCTTCTCCACCTCATGGCGAGACTGCTGTAGGTAGTCTTTCAGCCAGGCTAATATTTGCTCGGGCTCTTCCACCAGCTGAACATCGAAGTCAGGAAGACTTCGAAATGTTTCATCTAGAACTCGGACCAGTGTAATGCGCTTGCATTCTGCGTCCCTCTTTCTTTGCTCTGTTGCTTCTAGCTGCGCTGTGAGGCTATCATTCTGTTTCCTGGTATCGGCCAACTGTTTTTTTCAATAATGGTCTCGGGCCTAGATTTCCTTTGCGATAGCTGATTGGCAGAGATGTAGTTCCATCGTGGTCATTTTGGTGTAATCAATCCCTACTATCATATTCATCTCTGCGCGAGATGCAGCATCAGTTATAATGAGGGCAGCAGTGGAGACTTGGCCCTTGTTTTCTCAAGCTAGCCACAGGCTTAGGTCGGGCTGCGCACTTACCAGAGTACTGCTGGCTACAGTGCTGGTCACCAACTGTGCGGTCAAGTCCTTCAGCTCCGATATGTGCCGTGTGACACCATTGATGACATCCAATTGTACAGTGGCAAACTCTGACCATTTCTTAGTAATAACTTCTGTGGACTTCGACAAAGCCACATCAAGCTCTTCACTTGTTACGTTAGGTGTGTCATTGATATTCTTATCCTTTGAGGCCTTCGCTTTCTTTTGGGACTACTGTTTGTTGACTTCCTCTACTTCGGGCGTATTACGCTTATCCTGCCTATTAGGGTCTGGAGTAGTTTTGATCGAGTCCTGTCCTGCTTCTTCGTCGGTTTGGTACTCTCCACCCCGGTTGCTATCATTCTGCTACGAATCGGTTTGTTCTTCACTGTGTTCTAGGGGAACTTGCTGCGGCATGTTACTAGTGCCACTGCCCAAATTGGTAACTATGGGGACCAGAATTTGAGGTTTCTTTCCTACATCTTTCAACCATTTAGCCGGCCAGTGCTAAACGACTGCCCTGATATCACCCTCCGTAACTACATATGGTAGCTTGAACCATTGATGCTTTTTATCGGCGTGAGCCTGGATGAAATTATAATGCATGTCGGCGCTGAAGGTGGCTGTGCCGTCATAGTAGGAGAATAACTCATTATTCAGCTGTGGGGTTTTGGCGATCTCATACTGGATACTCATCATATAAAAGGAAAATACATAATTTGTCATCTGTTGGTGTGCTTTATCCAGTGACACCCATAGTGACGCGTACCTGGTTGTGCCAGACATGTGCTCTGGGGCATCAGGAAACTGTGCCTCAATAGGTTCTTGCCATCCCACTAGTGCGTTGAGGACGAGCAACCATGAGTAATTGAAGGCTCTACCTTTATCCTGCGTGTCGCAAATGTCTTCCAGGAATTTCCTCGCAACATATGCTGCCCAGTTGTAGTTATAACCTTCGACGCAGTTCATGGCAATTCTGATAACCGGGGCAGGTACTTCAGTTGGTCTGCACTTCTGTATGACTTTGCATGCTAAGAGCTCAGCTAGGAAGTGAATGTGATGTTCCTGAATCACGGAAGTGTGATACCCGCATTTTCCCTTCATGTTTTGTGCGAGCTTCATATCCTCATGCTTCAACGGAAATTCTGTCACCGGATTAAGCCCTGCTATTGGTAAGCCAGTGATTCTGTGAATGATCTCACCGGTGATAGCAATTTTCTTATCTCCTATCCATAGGCAGGCGTCATGAACTAGTGCTAGCAGCTGCTTGACGACTACAGTCACCTGTGCGCCACGACCAAAATGAGGGACGTCGAGCATCTTCAACAGACCAGCTCGATCCAAGCCGGCAGCCCACTGTTTGACTTCTAATAATGTTGCTCCGGTCTCATCATACTTGACTAAATGTAGATACCTTTCTGGTGTGAACTGCGGGAATTTGCCACGATCACTAGTATCATGGTCGGCATACTTAAGCCGGTTGATCCTTCCTATCATGCTCCCAACCAGCTAGACACCTGGGGCTAGTGAAGGGGTGGATATTGTGAACTGCTTGTTCCGTCGAGGTGGTTTAACTTCTGGTCAGAGAGGTGGGACATCTGGTGGCCATCGTGGTGCAATATTCTCCTCTCCTTCACTTGGGATTTCTACCGAACCAGGTGGATCCATTCTGAGATCCTCTGATGTTTTCCCAGATTCCTTATGTTGATCTTCATTCCGCTTAGAACGGACTTCTGGTTTGAACTGTTTCCTAGCATACCGTGTTTGCATTGGTAGAGTCAGTGCTGGTAAGATTTCCTCATGTGGTGCAGGTGCAGGTGGGGGGTGGAAAATGTTCTACAGACCTGTCTGTTCAAATGCTCTCAATAAGTCCTGAAGTTCTTGATTGGCGGATATAGCTTCAATTGTGAAACTGCATAATGTGAAATGCCTATGCCCGAGTGTCTTCTTATACAATCCATTGATCAAATTGGTCATAAATTTGCATTGAAGGCAGCAAATCTGACAGAGATCCTGCGGCCACGGCACTAGATTTCGGTGGATATCCTTAGGACAGGAAATTAAGGCAATGAAAGTACCGGTGCCACCAAATTGGTAGTGTTCCAATGGTCGGCTTTTGTGCTATGGCATAACCAGTACCACAGCTGCGTCACAAGAGGGACCTTCGTCATGATAATGACCTTTGGCATATGCAGGCAAGTTTTGCCACCCAACTGTGAGCTTCGCTCTTTTAGTGTTATGTGCCATCCAGCGAAGGTAAGACTGGGCTATTGCTTTATCACTATACACAGGAGCATGCCGAGGCCCGACCTCTATGTACCAAGTTTCGGCGATAGGTGCCTGGATACAAGCGAACCTATGTACCCATTCTGTACGAAGTACAAGTTTCCATGTTCCATAACAATGCTCCAAGTGTTTATGTGGCCTATGCTGCATGTTGAGCCTACTGCGCACCCTCTGGAATTGATCCCCAAATCTCAGGCGAAAGGATCTCAGAGCAGTTTCTTGACTAGGCAGGTACTCCTAATGGGCAGTCCACTTGCTGGCTATGGTGACTCCAAGTGCTGAAACAAGAGTCTTGAGTTGCTATGGCTCTAGTATCTATTCTGAGAGTGGCACAATAGAGTCCTCTTGGTCTGTCGAATCCTCAGAAGCAGGTAAGGTTCTTGTCTGTGAACTAAGCCATCTAAGGGACTTAGTAATTCTGGTGCATCTGCATCCATGTAGCTCATATAATTGGTTCTCCCAACTTTCTAGGCCATCCTCAGAGTCCGTCATACATGAACTACCAGACTCCCAATCTTCTGCAGGAAGATCCTCATAATCTTCTTCCGTCGCGGTGATATTATAGATATGGTCCAGCACATCCTGATCTTCATTTCTGAGTAGTTTTGTGTATCGATCTCCTTAGGAAGGGTCTACGGGGAGGATAACTCTCAAATACGTTCCCTCGAAGGTCATATGTCTCTTCTTAAGATCAATGACTGTAGCATTTTCCATTGCCCATTCAATGCTTAACAGAGCTGGATAGGGATTACTGTCATCAATGATCTCAATAACTTCAAAATCAGCCAGAGTATTGACCCCATCAATATCGATTGGGACTCTAGGGAATCTCCCTAGGGGCACAATCCTTTACTGATTGGATAACCTCAACTGTATAGGGGAGCAAGAAAGGGCGGGTTTCCCCATTTTCTCCCAGGTTTTCTTGGTGAGGACATTGAATTCTGATCCTAAATCCAGAATGACATAAGTCATATCATATTCCCCTATTTGGACGTTCAATCTCATTTCCCTACCAGTTCTTCGGACACGATTAACAGTTTTCTCTGTATCAACTCTTCTCTGAGGTTCACAGACAGTAAGAACTTTTTGCAACTCCTTTAAAGCATTCTGATTCCTCAATAGTTTCATACAGCTCTGTAAAAAGGAAGACAGTGCACTTACTTTGTCCGTCGAGGTATCGTGCGGTTGCGACTCCTGCTGATGTTGTGGCACGGGTACCACTGGTATGCTAGAATCAACACAATTGCGCTTGGATTTGGGCGATACCAAAATTATTGTCGACAGGGGCGGTCTCAAGCTTCATCGCGATTTCCAGAGCCTCTTGTTGCCGGGACTTGAACCTGCGTCTCTCGGGTGAGAGCCAAGTATCCTAACCAACTAGACTACAACGGAACCAATTTTTTGGGTGATAGGGCAGACCCAGATTTAAACCTTTTACTTTGCACCAACAAAAGACCCATAGTGTTGGCCCTTTCGGAAACAACCTGCGAACAAGTTGCAGTCTCACCCGAAACAGCTATGGGGTGCCGCAGAATTAGGTTTCTGCAAGCAGAAGAGGGATATTACTGTATCTTTAGTCTTTAATAACTTATAAGCAATCAACACAGATCTCCGACATTCATATATATAACTTCACAGATTAATAAACAAACAGTGACTTGCTTAACCCGTTACTGGGAATTCACAGCGAAGCTATTTATTAGCAGTGACGTTATTTATCAGATATATCTAATTATCAATGCATACAAAACATGAAAGAAATAACACAAAGAAACACAACACCAGATATAACATGGTTCATCCCTAGTGTAGGGGCTACGTCCATAAAACATCGCTTTATTCAACTTTCTACAAAATCACAGTTCTGATCTGCGCACTCAGCTGGAGATCTCTTCAAATCCTCTAAGTTGCACACACAGTAGCAGGCCTTTGCGCACACAACTGCAGATCTCCTTAATCACTTAGAAACCCTCTGTGCACACAGCTACAGAGGTCATCCATGCACATAGCTGGGACTTAACCTTTTCTCACATCTAGCCTTAGCTTCACCTTACCTTTTCTTACATCCAAAAACCTAACCTTACTTCTTTACACAAGTGCCTATTTATACAGCGCACTATTACAAAAGCATGGACTTAAACCATGTGCGCTACAAACCCTAAACCCTGGACTTAAACCATGGGTTTATTACAATAAGGAGTTTTTGTCTTAACCCTGACACCCCTAAGACTATTTTGAGCCGTAACTCCGCTTACATACCTCCTCAAAAATCCGCGGAGTTACCAAACTAAAGACCCTAAGGGTCGGAGCCCCAACAATCTCCTCTTGTATTTTCATGTAAATATTGTTACTAGATGATTAAACAGTAAATAATGTTTACAATAATATATAATAATATAACAAAATACTTATAACATGCCAAAAATGTTAAACTCAATAAAGAACATCACACCATAGAAAACCATCAACTTACTTGTGAGACTCATTACACATTTCCTCCATGCATAATCACCTGACTTTACTTGTGACAATATAGTAGCTATTAGTTCTTCATTATTCACACCTTGCATTGTTCTCCAAGATGTAATAATCATGTCTTATGGAAACTTCTTGACGTTAGGACATGTCTTACCACGGATCGGGAAAACTTTACTTTTTTTAACCTTTTGTTTTTTTATGCAAATATTCTCCCATAAGATAAATATGTCATCCATCAATCAAATCCCATGTTTCCCTACTATGAATTCCAACTATAAATAATCATGTACATCTCTCAATGCATCACTTTCTCTCGCATTCTCTTTTTTCACATCAACCTCTTTAATAAGGATACCTCTTTCCACACAACATTGTTTCCAAAAAATTGTGTCAAATTTTTATTTTACCCACCACATATTTGCATAAATTCATAGTGGATAAATATCACCCTTTGAATAAATGTCATATTCAACCTATATTCACTATTTGTTTTATGATCCCATGCCAACAACTTTACTTCTACCTCTGTTAAACCAACATAAATGATGCATTTCATTGTTTCAAAATAGGGTGATTGGGATATTCTTCCATGAACTCTCTTCTTACCTATGGATAATAATTCCCACCAAGAACATAATTTTTATAATGAAAACTTCTTGTTCGATAAAATTCATCTCTAGTAGGAACATCTCTCGGGTCAACAAGGACTAGTTAGTCAACCACAGGTGCATAGGGATTCGGCCTCATCAATGCATTGAATCTGTGAATATGCAAGTGATGTTTTTTTCTAATTCTAAAGTGATTTTTCTCTTAAGTCGATCTATAAAGTTGTTTCACATTCAAATCAAATGTATGCCCATTATTAACCAATCTATCCCTCCATAATCGGATGTCGAATGGATTTTTGAGTTAACTTGACAATTTCATCCTTTAGATCAACACCTATAGTAATGAATTCCATACTTCCCCCAGAATTTTCATTATCATATTGAGGGATAACATTGGATTCAACAACAGCTAATCTCCTCCTTTTCTTTCTTGAAGGGGTTCCTTCTAAATCAACAATTCTTTCAATACGAATTGAAACACCCTCAACCATATTTCTTTTACGATATTGTTTCTTAATATTACTAGCAGGAGTAGCAACCTCATTAGTAACTATTTCAACATGTTCACTTGGGAAAGATGAAGACTTAAAATGTAACCTTTGTAGGTACCTGATTTGATTGTCGAATGCCATGTCCTCTTTTTTCTTATACTTCTTCAGTTTGAACATTTGAGACTTGTTTCTTCTTCCTTACTTCTTGTTCCTTTTGAAGAGTGGCATTAACAACATCAATAGGATTTTCCTTTGTAAAATAAATTCCATTCAACATGTTTGAAATTGACCTAGAAAAATAATATAAAATAAGAACAATATGGTAGTAAATATATTACATTGTGATCTCCAAGTTATAGCAAAAACAATTTAGAAATAATATTGATATTGAAACTTACTTTTTATCTCTCAATATGATGCACAAGCCCTTAACAAAAAGGTATGAAAGTTTCTTGGACATTATATTTTGAAACCTTAAAACAATATCAAATTTTGGCAAATGTATTGGTTTGTTTCACTTGTACATAAAAAATTTATGTACCTGGAATCACACATATATCTCTCAACATGCAATCCCAATGAATGGTGATCTATTTGAATATATGGAAATGCAATGGAATATAAGTGAATACTATTTGTTTTTCCTTGATATTTTTCCTTCAAATGGAAATAATACTCTATTTTGTCTTCTTTTGCTGCATATTTCCTTTCTCTAGCATTCTTGATTTTTAATTCCTCAAAGGTCAAAAGTTTGTCTCGAGGCTCAACATTCTCAGATGCCTCAACTATTTTTTTTTATGTAATCACCATGATCAATCCTGAAATGTTTACATGTATATTTCTTGATGCCAGTCTCCCTATATCCAAAAGGTATAATTTTAAAATACAATCAACAAACATTCATAATATAAAACAAATCAACATCTTTACTTACCCTAAATTGTATTTGAAAAATGTTTTAAATTTTTTTTTACCCCTACCCTACTTTGTCCCTCCCTTTCTCTTGTCAAAGATAACACTAAATAAAAAACAATTAAATCCCCCCCAAACCCTCCATACATAAAAATAAATAAATAAAACTACCCCACTAACTTAGGAAACAATAAAACATTTAAAACAAATTAAAACCTTCCCTACACTACCATCCTATTTTCTCATTGCCCCAAACATTACAATAAAAATAAATAAATAAACACCCCTCTAACATTACAATAAAAAAAAAAAAACTAAAAATATTAACACCCCCATCCCTCAAGCCCCTTAACGCTAACAACAATGTTACATTTACATTTTTACCTGTACCCTACTTTGTCCCTCCTCCCCTTCCATCATAGAGAAAACTAAATAGAAAACAATTAAATTCCCCCTAAACCCACCATACATTAAAACATATATATATATATACCCCTAACTTAGGAAACAATAAAAATATGTAAAACAAATTCATTCGTGCCCTACACTACCATCCCCATCTCTCGTTGCCCCTAGAATTACAATTAAATTAAATAAACAAATGCTCCTATATGATTACATTTAAAAAAAAAACCCTCCTCCCTTAGTTCCCCTAACCCTAAAATTACATTAAAAGTAAATAAATAAACCCCGCTTAACTCACCCCTCAAACATTACATTAAAAGAATTATAATAAAATAAAACCCCATCCAACCCCCTATTTATGTCTCCATAACACTTTTGGTGTCAATAAACTCCCACTTGCATCCTTTAACTTGGAACATGAAGCCCTTTAATGGTTCTATTGGTACATCAAGGCTCATGCAGAGCGAAAATGGATAGATTTTTGGAAACTCCTTTTGCAATGATTCAGCCCTAGTACTTTTTATGACTTCACAGGAGCACTCCCCAAACTTTGCCAAAATGGAACTATGAGGGAGTATGAGACCAAATTTGAGAAACAAGACAATCGCACTCAATGGTTTTGTGATGAATTCTACCTGACTTGTTTTATTAGTGGTCTAAAGGATGCAATTCAATTTGAGTTTAAAACTTTGTTGTACCAAAACAATGATGGAATCCATATGGTTGGATAAGTTAGGAGAGGACATTATTAGGGCTTAACAATGCTCCAAATCCACTTTTGTTCCATTCATAAATATGGTTCCCCAAAGACCCCAAATTCTGCCAGCTCCTAGAACCACTCCAATCAAGAATTTGTATGAATCAGAGATGTGAGAATGTCACGAAAAAGGGATTTGTTATAATTGTGACGATCAATTCACCTGTGGACATCAATGTGCTCAGCAAAAATCTATCTCTTGGATTTGGATTCTATGCCTACACTTGAAATTTTTTATGATGCCTAAGATCCACTAGATGTTTAGGGTGAAATTCAACAACTTTCTATTTACCATACTGCTCAAGATTACCAGCCAGAGATATCTCTCCTTGCATTAGACAGATTCACCACCCCACAAACCATGCGAGTCAGAGGTTTCTTTAAAAAAAATCCTCTTGCAATACTCATTGATTCTGGTAGAATTTGTAACTTCATGGACCCCAGGATCACCAAACAGGCTGATTGGTTTGGCCAGCCTTGCTGCAAATTTGAAGTCATGATTGCCAATGGGGGCACCTTACCTTTTAAAGGGAAGTGTTCTAATGTGTGAATGTCTCTTGGGGATTATAACTTGCACTATGACATGTTTTCCTTTCCCTTAGGAATATGGGATGTGGTTTTGGGTGCTCAGTGGTTATGCACACTTGTACCCATTTTATGGGATTTTGCTAAACTTTGGATGGAGTTTTCAATCAATGGGAAAAAAACATATTCTAGGGCTTATAATCAGTGTCTCTTAGCATCATTTCATTCAGATGAAACCTTTGGCGGTCTCATCTACTCCCTTGGATCTACAACAAAATTTGGATCGTTATGCATGTGTGTTTGTTGATGTAGTGCTCTGCCTAACCGGTAGAGCACTCGGTCCATTTCTCTATTATGTTCTCTATCAAGACATTTTAAATCATATTACAGGTTTATATCTATGTCTGTACTATTAGTTTTATAAACATATGAATGTACAATCATGAACTGTAAACATATTAACATAGAAATAGGAGCTGTACAGGTTTGATAATCTTCATGAATTTTTTTTGTAAATTAGACAATAATACCATGCAGAAATTTAGTATCTAATTATCTGGAATTGAAATACCTAGGACCAGCGGTTGAAGCAGATCCAAGATTTTGCTGTAGACCTTGTAGCCTCCTTCCTCTTAAAGCTTTCCATCCAACCATCCAGCCTTGATTAACAAAAATGATGTGCCACACTGCCGACCAGCTCTCATCATGTGCTGGCCCTCGGAAACCCATGGGTTTCTTAGCCCCCGAGCCCACAGACCAATAATACCGAGAGCAGCTTCCTCTTCATTCTTTATCTTTTCAATCATTTACAGATATTCTCGTCCTTGAGTTGTCCCCCTCCTCAAGTTTATCCTCCATCATTTTTCCACAGATGCAGAATCTAATCTCCCCCAAAACAAATCCTCCTTCTCCACTGCCTTTCCCCCAAAACACTTCCTTCCTCCTCCCCCCGTTATCGATGCTAGTCTCCCCTTATAATCATGAATATTCATTTATTTATTCAATTGTCCTTATCTTGTGCATCCCAACAATTAGGGTTATTTAATTTGAATTGAATAAGTTGGTTGTCAAGCATTTATTACTTCTTGAAATGTTCACCATTGGTCCCTCACGGGATGGCGGTTTAATAGCTATTCCTACTCAAATCAATTATGTGGAATAAAATAATAGTTTAGTACTTATCTTTTGTACAGGTGAGTATCAGAATCCGATGTTTGTAATCATGTTTTAATAAGTAGTATTATAAAATAAATCACGTCATATCTTGATGATCATATTTCATAGTTCAATATACATGTTTAACCTACATGGAATGATTTGGTCTATTTAATTAATTTTTATTCTATCTTGGGTAGTGCAGCTTAGATTTGTTTGACATGTGTTATGTATTAATGAATTTTTCTTGAATTGTATGTGTTACAAAAACCTAACCAAATGTCATAGAATTTTACTTATGTGGTTTGTTTAAGTTTTATACTGAACGGTAAAAGTAATAGTAATCATAGTTTTGTTAATTATTATTTATTAATAACCAAATAATAAATACTTAATAATTAACATTAATAATATGAGATAATAAAATAGAAGTAAAATAATAATTAATATTATTAACCAATAATTAATTCATTGTAGTCTCATGAATAATTGTTCGAAATGATAGCATTGTTTATGTTTAATGAACATTAGTAAATGTTAATATGGGGCATTACATATACCCACCCTTCAGGAAACTTCGTCCCGAAGTTATTGTCAAAATAGTGATACAAGGTATATTTATAGGTTTAAAACAATTCAAGGTACATTTATAGGTTTAAAGCAATTCACAATTATTTAGTTAACCTATCCAACTATTTAAATATTTCATACTAGCGTGCATATGTGAGGTGTGCATGCATGGCCAGTACATGCACAGGCTGCATATGTACTATAGCAAAAACCCGTAAATTCTAACTGATACAATTAACATTTCACGCAACATGACCCATATACAGATATAATATGATTTCTTGTGACATTCAGAGTTATTTAAAAATTATGTTCTTATTATTTAGTTAGTTAAGATTGGTACCTACCATCACTAATCCGATATCATAATTGTCCAACATTCAACCATAATAACTAATATGTCCACCCATCCTAACCTAGGTCCGCATCCTCCCTATCCTTCCTCTACTAGTATAGAAGTGGATGTCGGCTTCACGGACCTGACCACATAAGAACCTGAGAGCGATAGCATCGGCTGAACAATGGATCTAGCCTCTCCTAGCAGGCATCCGACCGTCATCATCACAACAACACGGGGAGCGTGTCTCAGTACGGCCCTCCCACGACCTCGGGTACCCAACCATCGTCATCACAACAACATGGGGAGTGTGTCTCAGCACTGCCCTCCCACGACCTCAGGTATCATAAAGACATAGGGTGGAACACATCCATCCCTCTCAACATCCGGGGTCTATAAACCCTATCAAAAACATACTTTGCTGCTATCGATATTATTGGTCTGTTTCATCGTATCATCAATTTTGGTAATCAAGGCTCTTCTGCAGAAATAGGTACTATACCACACTTCATATAAAGTATCCATTTATTACATAGCCCATGTGTCCTGCAGATTAGTACTTTGGAAACATACATTCATAATAATATCTCTATTCAATCATCAGTTGGTGCATATTATCAACAACATTTCCTTTCATTGTATAACTCATTAAATTGATCACATCATGGGTCGATATCCATGTACCACATCATATATATTTTACATTTATCAATGATGACAATTAAACATACACTTGTCTTTATGAACAAAGGAGTATCATGATAACTATAACATAGTGACCTCATAAACATAATCATAACATCATAATCAATGTATCAATAGTAACATCTTAGACATAGTAGCAACATCTATCATAAATATGGTTTACTCAGTCAAACCTGGTCCAACATTTACTAAGAAAATAAAATGCAACATGTTGATATGTCTAGTTAGATATGGGGCACTACACCCACCCTTCAAGAACTTCGTCTCGAAGTTATTGTTATGCATTATTTATAAGAATATATTATTATGCATAATATAGGTCTCTTACTACTATAATTCATTAGTTTAAGGTAGTCTCACTTAGATATTTACTTGATCCACTTGTCGATGTCATTTTACTATTTTACTTCTTTTATCATGTAATATATGCTCTTAAACTTTATCTGAAAAACATATCCTAGTAACTACTTATGAACTTCCTCGAGGATCCCTATTTGTAACCTACATCAAGGTTCATCATGCCTTACTAGACAATTATCCACAACAATTTATACAAATTTAAAAAAAAAAATCTATAGTCTTGTTTCTATTGTGATTCATAAGGAGACATTAGTTCCCTTTTGTTGTTGTTGTTGATTCGTTTATGAATTTCTAGCTTTATTGAATTTCTCTCCAATTTACATTACTTCTGTTCTCATTAAAATTGTTAATTAGGATCCATCTTGACATCGGTACTTCTATAATAACTTGAATAACACTATGTTTTATTAATCAAATTCCATTCAACAATCAATTCTCTTTAAAGAGCACTCTTACACTATGAATGGCACATTATACAAAGAGTACTTACAATTGCTACTTATTTCTTTGTAATTTTAATAATGGGACACACTTTTTATCCTATGTAATTTAATTGATAGTTTCTTGGCTTGTCGTATCATTTTTCTATGATAATATCTAAATGTCATTTATACGTTCACCTCTTTCTATACTAATTCCTATTAGCAGGTTTGAAACACTTGAAACACTCCTCCCTTTTGTACTAGTTTTTTATCATTAACACCCTTATGGTATTTATGTGTCATTAAAACATATTGTCTTCAACCTAGTTTACTTATCACATAAATTTACCAGTTGATATCGTCATCACTTCACACCTGTCACTTACTAATTACACAACTACCATTCTATTGCACCACTCCCTCTAATGCTCATCAAGATGTATCTTTAGCATCTTTAATGTTTTCATTAATCCGTGTATATTAAGTTTACAATATAAATAATCTTTATAATAATGCAATTGCTTAGGCATCCCTATGTATGAATGTTGGCATACTATCTCTACTTAGGTACTTCATACAACCATGTGATCACGACTCCTAACATAGGGTATCCTTACAAGATGAATGGAACTTTTACATAACCTAATATTTTGTATGCACACTAGGACACACAGAACTAATCAAGGGACGTTCCTATCAACTCATAATTAATCAACCTCCTCGTTAGAGTACCTTGTATCATAATGTGGAATTAGTTATGCGTACTCTTTGTATCCCCTTGTTCAATAATTTTGTAACAACGCGCATAATCTTTCATAAATAATTTCAGCATAGATTAACTTAGGTAGTGTGATTTTGCACCTAGGAGGTGATCCGTTTATAACCTAGTTGACTTCTCATAAATAAATTTACACTTAACAAAATTTTAAGAAAACGTTAACACTATGAAACAAATATTTTGAAATTTAACACCCATATATATATATATATATATATAGACACACACACACACACACACACACACACACACACATCAAAGTGTGATATTGTTAGTTATATACATCAAAGTCCCATGCACCCCTAGCTTTATTTGACTTGATAATGTTTTCTGGACCCTTTTTCTAAGTGGAGAATTGACTTTATGGAACGGTGTCTAACTTCCAATAATGAAAATATTTATAATATTGTCACAATAGACTACTGTATACAAACTTTTAACAATAAATCATGCATATCACTTCACTTTTCATCAAATCGGATAAAGATTTAGTGTCATGAATTAGATTATCATTGACCTAGCTCACATTTCCAAAATTGCTAAATAAAAAATAATTGATAAATCATTCAAGATTTAAGCACGAATACAGG
>LPNX010221192.1:281820-312060 GCA_001517045.1 Pseudotsuga menziesii | reverse complement strand
TTATAATACACATATATATACCAATATATGCTTATGAATACTACACGACATTTATGATGTTATATCATATCAATAGATATCGTCAACTATATATATATATANTTATAATACACATATATATACCAATATATGCTTATGAATACTACACGACATTTATGATGTTATATCATATCAATAGATATCGTCAACTATATATATATATATATATATACACGATTACTATATTACATACATGCACACTTATACATATAGGATATACACGATATCACATACACGTAATACTAATAATTATTGCATTTAATAAATTTCACATTACGTATATCCCAACCTATCCACATCGATACACACGCTATAACACATATTCTAGGACACCCCATATACTTTTTATATACATATATTATCGACATATACATCGATATATATTTTTTTGTAAGTGAATAACCTTGTATTTCCAAAAAAGAAAACAATGTTACAATCAACTTTTCGCTACCTGCCAGAAGGCCAAGTGAGGCGGAAAGGAGTGGCTAACTGCCAGGAGAAGATCACAGAACAATTGATCGAAATGACACAGCTAAAACTAAAGCCAGATCCAGTGTAGAATCATAGCAGATGGTAGCTAAAAGAGAATCAATGACTTGGAAATTACAAAGAAGAAGAACCCATCCCTGAATGGGTTGATTCTCAGGTCTTTCCTTTTTTCCCTTGTTTTTTATTGACTTGTAGCCATCCCCCTGAAGCAGGGGACACTATGACTAGATGCATCAAATCAATGGACTCTTGGTGGAGATCCTTGTTAGAGTCTGAAGAGGAATATTCATGGTATCTTTTATACCCTTGAGGGGGGGCGCTTTTCGTGCCTTCATCTTCTAGAAGAGGCATGTGCACCTCGGGCGAAGGTGGGGTGGATCTCTGATCCTGTTCAGTTGGGGGCGTATCTTCATCAAGATGGTCGTCTTGAGAGTTAATGTCTTCATCAAGTTGGTCATCGTGAGTGTTTTCTACATGCGATTGCCAGCGTTTGGCTCTGTGTGCCTTCGTTGTTCGTTGCTCTTGGGTATTCTTTTGTTGAGATGCCTTAAGAAGGCGGCCCGCTTTTCGACATATCTTGCACCTAAAGGTTGTGTTTTCGTAGTCCAAGGCTTGAATCCAAATGGAGTTACCTATCTTCAGGTTGATCATGTCGAGGAGCCCAAAACTGATATCAATGGTGGCACATATGCAAACAAAGGTGAAAAGACCCAATGTTGAGCGAGTGTCATCTGAGGACAAGAAGCAACCCAGTGCGTTTCCTATCCCTTTGAAGACTGATTGAGTCTAGAAATGGATTGGTAAGTTTGGAAGACATACCCAGATGGGAACCTTGGTCACTACCATGGTTGAAGGGTCGAATGAAGGGAACCATGGGGTTAGGAAAATCCCAGCATACCCCCTAAACTAGGGCCCTTTCTCATAACTGACATAAGTTCTTCTCGAGAAGGAAAATGCACTGAAAAAAGCCTTTAGAGTAGAGTAATACCTTAGAGTACTCAGGTCAGTTTGAGTTGATCCATTCAAGGAGATACTTTGTTTTTTTCCATAGTCCATTGAACCTACAGATTAGGGTCTATTCCTTGAGCATGATAAGGTTCTGGATGACTTTCAGATGCTTAATCTCCAAAGTGGGGACCTCCTCAGCTTTATCTACAATGTAGACCGAGTGAGGGTTCTAGACCGGAAGTTGAGCTGTAGAGAGCCCCTCTCGCGTTGCCTCCTTGAAGGACTTAGGCTGAGAATCATAGGTTCTGGTGTTGCCTCCCTGAAGACTGGCCACCATGGAGATGCATGCATCCTTTGAGATCCCAAGGATTTGGAGTTGTCGGTAGTTGGAGAGTTGTCGTCCTGCATAGGTAAGCCCCTGCAGTCCTGGAGGGGTTCCATCTGCCTTTTGAATCAAGGATTTCAGTTGCAAAACAGAGCTTTGTGGGTTCAATTTCAAACAGAGAGAGACCCCCTTCAGAGATTTAACGAAAATTGAAAAGTATTTGCTATCAGAGTTCTCATCCATGAACTTCCCACTGTAGCTAGACTCTCCGTTGTTACCATTGCCTACCATGAAATCACCGCCCTGGCACAAAAATCCCTGAATCCTGTGGTGGAAAGACAAGCCCATATTGTGCAGGTGCAAACCGAAGCAACTTGTGTCTCTCTTGCTTGTGCACAACACGCGAGGGGGATCGACCGCCTTCGGCACCCCATTGGCATGGAAATTCGTCGCGATCTTGCCGGCTGGGACACTGCCAATCTGCATGTCGAAGAAAACTTTAGGGTTTGGCTTCTTACAATGCTCTGGTCTCCTCTTCAATCTCTAATTCGTGATTCCCCTTTAAGACCTTTTTAATCCTTAAATATTTTCTACATCGATATTTTATAACATATACACATATATATTATTACACACGGTAGTTATCGTACTATTCCAAACACTCTAATGCATGTAACCCTACCATATATTATAATCATACAATTTATACACATATACATAGACAATTAAACAAAAATTTGTGAGGTTATGGATGTTTTATCTTCAGAAGAAACATCCTTTCTGAACACCATACCTAAGCAATTAATAAATATTAAAACAATTTGAATGGGGGTTGCGATCTCACCAAGATACGCCATTTCCAACACCATATCAATTAATTAATATATATTAAGACAATCTAGATGGGGGTTGTGTTTCTTCCAGGGAGATTCCCTTTCCAAATGGCAATCCAAATCATTAAATGCACTGAACTTTCATAAAAGGACGAATCACTCTCCAAAGCCCTATATATACACTAATCTATAAACCAATAACCTAGATCATATATATAATAGACATATTGCATAGCTCTTGAGGTAGGTATTATGAACAACCCATAAGATAAATAAAAATATTCATCCATCATCCAGAATCCATTCTCTATATGTTTCAGTGAGAAGAGGAGATACTATGATTATCCATGTGATAAAAAATAATGACCTTCCTTATCTTATTAAGGAGGGAATTCTATATTATTTCATTTAATAATTACATAGATATATACACCTTGCCATCAACTCCTAATATATCCCTCAAAATATAATATTTTTGAAAATAACCCACCTAATAACATATCAACTATGCCCTATTACACATTACGTATTCCCTATCCATTTTTCTATATTAAATATGCAATCATTAAATTACCTATCAGAGGAATAAAATAACATCCATGACTCATGGTAAGGTCCATACAGCCCTAGTGTTGTAACTCAGAGCTCGGATACCACTTATAACATACCCAACCTATGTCACTTGCTAAGGGAGGGTATAGGTTCTCTCTCTTATGATATATATGGTTGAGTTCATGGTTGGCACAATGAATAATTTCACTTAATTAGGTTTTCTCTACTATAAATAAATTTAAACTTTCTCAAGTTAACTAGTCATTCAAAAACCTTTCTAATTTAACTAGGAATTTAACAACTAGTTTTATAAACTAGTTCTATGAAAATCCATAATAGCAAATCTCGATGATGAATATGACACGGGGATGCCATGTATGACCACATGAAAGTTCCTATCAGTCCCAATAACTAATAAAAATATAAATAAGCATGGTACAATTCATCCTTAATCAAATCAAATTAATTGTATTAGAAGCAAGATTCATAAACAAAACAACTACTAAACATTTTCTTTCACATAGATCTTATTTAAAACCCATAAGTAAATTGATGTATAATAGTCATAATCAGCCATAATGTTGTCCTTATATCATATTTCATAATTTGGATTACATGTACAAATTATATTGCAAAATACTAGCATAAAGAAGTACATATTTACCAGGAGGCGTTGAATCCAACAAGAGAGCTAGTACATGAATAATATACCTTTTAATTTAACATTAAAAATGCATAGGAAGCCTTCCTAATACATCATAATATCCACACATAATTGATTAAAATGTTAAAAGAAACTTATCTTTATTGTATGCAACTCTCTACTCGCTGATCTCCCATTGCTTTCCTCCAAGACTATTAGCAGATAAGTGGAGTTTTTGTCAAAGTTGTACTTATTTTGCTCCTATTGCAGCAACTATTATAGACATATTTTGTTGTTTCAATATTTTTGTTAGGTATGTTATTAGTATTTTGATATGTACTAGGTCCTTTATAGTGATGTTTATTTCCAGTTTCTGTCAAAGTTTTTGTTTTTGTTTTTGTTTTTCAGTTTGGGCACTCTTTCTTAAAGGTAGCGGTGGCCCTATAGCAGTCATGCTTAGCCCTTGGTCTCACTGTTTATAAATAAATGGTTATAATTGGGTAGTATTAAATCGGCTCTCGATCTAGCTCAGATGCCTTCACTTATTGTGGTTAACTGGCATCATCAAGGGAATCGACAACAATACACCTTTCCTCCCAGCCTGTGATCTTTACTTGGTGTATGTTTTTCCGCTGAAAGATTCCCTAAGATGAGTTTATGGAATCCCACACTAGAAGGTATCTTATATGATGATACTAATGGCTGATGCGCTTCCTTTCTTGAATTCACCCCATTTCCCAAAAAGGAAAGCAGTAGTTGGTCTTGAGATTGCCCCCCTCTCCTAGAGCCCCACTTCCAACCTTCAAGGACAATTTCTTAGCTCGAACCCCCATTAGAGCATTCAAAACTTGAGATATGTTAGGCCTAGACACTTGTATAGGATTTTCCCCCTCTCACTTAGGTTCTACCGCAACCATGAATATATTTCAACGCAAAACTATCCCCCTCTCTTTTTGGATAATCTCTCAAAATAACTCTTTCGACCACCCAGGTTAAAATGTTGATGTTTTTGTAACTTCGGAATGTATTCACTTGTATATTTCATACATTGTATTTCGTTAGTCCTCGATGTTCCTATCAAGAGAATCATTAATGGAATTAAGTCATGTAAATTCTAGAGGTTAACCCTCCTAGTTTATCGGGGGGGAAAGTCCACACAGTTTCAGGGCACTAGGGTTATTAGACTCTACTAGAGAAGTCGGCCCTGGTAAGTAATTGTCAATTTGAAAATTAGTATAAATAGAGAGTGAGCCTCTCTATTTGAGACACACACTCACCCAGATATGGCGCATAGGTGAGAGAGAAGTAGCTCGCTCAAGTGAGAGAGAGAAAAACTGTTGGAGATCATTTTTCTGTCTTTGGGTTTTACTGCTACCATTGGTGCTCATTCTATCTCTGAGGAAGTTGTGGGGTTTTCTCCTTTATGGTTTCCCTGAGGAAAATCTTCCTGTCTATTGTATCTTGTGATTGATTGTTGTGCATGTTATTCTCTCAGATAAGATCCTAAGATCATATTGTCTAAATTGATAAAAATCTAACATGGTATCAGAGCTAACCTGAGAAGAAGACACTGTGTAGTTGCAGAGAATCTAGGGCTTCTTACTTTTTGGGTCTCTCTCCACAATCCATCAGCAAAAGGAGACTAGGATGACTCTCCATTGAAGGGTGCATCTTTCTGTCGAAATAGAATCTGATTCTGAGCACTTTCAATTTTTTACCTACCACTTCATCGAGAAATTAGGGCTTTTCACAAAAGTGTAATTTTTGAGTGAGCCTAGCATAGGCTTACTCTCCTCCTCAAAATCGAAGTTTAGAGACAAAATCAAGGTTTTTGGTTGGGTAGAACTCCAGGAAAGTCAAACCCTAATTTGCCCTAGAACCAGAAAACCAACACTGCAAAAAATCAGCTCCAGATCCCATTTTCAACTTATCAAATTGGTAATATCTAAATCTTTTGTATTTCCATTTGAGGTTCTCAGTTAAGATGTCTCATCACACCAAGCTTGATGAAAAGCTTGAGGGAGCTAATAAATTGCGAGCATGGAAGTATAGGATCTCCCTAGTTCTTGAAGAAAATGTATTAGACTCCTACATCAGTGGAGAGGTTCCAGTTCTAGAGGGAGATGAGGCTAAGACCTTACACAAGAAGAACTTGATCAAGGACAAGAGAATTATTGTTGATTCAATCAAGGATCACCTCATACCACAGGTGTCCTCCCTAAATAAACATAAAGAGATGTTTGAAGCCTTGATCAAGTTAATTGTAGGAAAGAACATAAACCAAAAGATGACTTTGAGGAACCAGTTGAAGAATGTTAAGATCCAAAATGCAGAGACCATACAATCATACTTTACAAGGGTCTCCCAGATCAAAGAAAAACTTGAAGCGGTAGATGAAGAAGCAGAGAATGCAGAAATTGTGATGACCACCTTGAATGGTCTCCCTAGGTCATGGGACTATTTTCATTCAAGGGATTTGTGCTAGAAGAAATCTAGCCACCTTCAGTAGACTGTGGGAGGAATACTCACAAGAAGAAGCTCAAATAGTAGCCCAAGAATAAAATATGGGAAGTGAAGATCAAGCTCTCACAGTACACTCCAAGAAAATCAGGCGGGACTATCATCTGTCCAAAGGTAAACCTTCTCACCAGAAAGATAACCCTACAAAATCTAACAGAGATATATCTAAATACAGATGCTCTACATGTGATGAGAGAGGACACTTTGCAAGAGATTGTCCCAAGAATAAGAAGGGATCTCATAAGAAGGACAACAAAAGAAGACATCATGCTCACACTACAGAGGATGGCGAACCTTCCATAAAGAGAATCAAACAAGAAAGTGATGATTCTTCAAGTGATGAAGAATATGTTCTAATTTCTGCCCTCACGGGAAATGCCACACATGGAAGCAATGATTGACTTATAGATAGTGGGGCTTCCAAGCACATGACGGGATTTAAGAAATATTTTGTGAAACTATCTGAACATGAATCACCCCATAAAGTAAAACTTGGGGATGACTACCTGTGTCCAATAAAAGGTAGTGGTGAATCCTCCTATAAGTTAGACTCTGGAAAGTCTATGAAGATGAAGGATGTCTTGTTTATACCTAGACTAAAGAAAAATCTCCTCTCCATATCTGCATTAGATGCAAAAGGCATAGGGGTTGCATTTGTAGATGGCCAAGTCCTTATGTGGCCAAAGAGAAAGACTATAGATGATGCAGTAGTGATTGGAGAGCAAGAGGGAGGCTTATACAAGCTAAAGGGCCAACTAGAACAAGCATTGGTCCATGAATGAGTAGGGCCAAATGAACTTTGGCACAGAAGGCTTGCACATGTGCACTATAGAGCACTACCACTTGCAAGCAAATATGTTGAAGGTCTTCCAGAAATACAAGCAAAACATGACGATGTCTGCAAAGGAAGTGTGAAAGGAAAGAACACAAAGAAGACATTTCCAAGTAGCGAGAGCAAGGAAAAAGGGATCTTGGAAATCATCCACTCCAATGTATGCGGTTCGATGTCATCCAGTTCATTGAGTGGGTATGTATACTATGTTTCTTTCATTCATGATTTTTCTAGGAAGACATGGATATACTTCTTGAATAACAAAGACGAAGTATTTAGCAAGTTCAAAGAATTCAAAGCCTTAAAGAGAACCACACAGAAAAGAAAATCAAGACCTTTCAATCAGACAATGGTGGAGAATTCACATCAAATGAATTTAAAGAATTATGCAAAGATTCAGGGATTAAGAGGGAGTTGACCACTCCATATAATCAACAACATAATGGGGTTGTAGAAAGGAAAAATAGAATGATCATGGAAGCTGCAAAGGCAATGCTTCATGATCAAGATCTTCCATGGGCAGAAGCTGCTATGATAGTTGTGTATGTACAAAATCGTACTCTACATAGAGTACTTGAGAAAAAGATACCTGAAGAAGTATTCTCCGGCAAGAAGCCAAAATTCATTTATCTCAGAATATTTGGCTGTCCAGTGTACATACATGTTCCAAAAGAAAAGAGGACAAAGTTAAATCCTTCAGGAAAGAAGGGTATATTTGTGGGATATAGTGAAATCTCGAAGGCTTACAGAATATACTTCCCAGGATTCAAGAAGATCGACATCAGCAGAGACGTAACATTTGATGAATACCCAGCTTACAACAAATCCAGAAAGAGGCCTGTTGAATACCCTGAAGAAACAAAAGTGCCCAGGATTCAAGATACAACTATGAACGATACAACTCAAGAAGAAGATCGAGAAATAGAAGAACCCCAAGAACATGTAGATCCACCCCAAGAGAAGAATCCTCACAAGAGGAAACCTGCATGGGTACGAGAGGATATCCAAGGTGCAGAAAGATATGGGGCTCCAGAAGAAATGCACAGAGAAAGGGAGAGAACTAGGTCCTACTCTGAATATGTAGCCCTATTATGTGACATCATTGATAAAGAACCTTCCAACTATGAAGAAGTGACAGAGAAGAAAGAATGGAAGGAAGCTATGATCGAGGATTACCAGTCGATCATGAAGAATGATGTATGGGATGTTGTCTCAAGACCAGAGGGGAAGTCTGTTATGACTTCCAAGTGGATCTACAAGATCAAGCATGCTGCAGATGGTAGCATAGAGAAATAGAAAGCAAGATTTGTGGCTCATGACTTCTCCCAAAAAGAAGGAATAAATTATGAAGAAACTTTTGCACCTGTAACTAGATACACTTCCATCATATCAGTATTTTCTCTGGCTGCAGTAATGAAATGGAAGATACACCAGATGGATGTCAAGACTACTTTCTTGAATGTTGTAGTGGAAGAGGAAGTGTATGTGGAGCAGCCACTCGGTTTTGAGACACATGACAGGGAAACTCATGTGTGTAAATTGAAAAAAGCCCTGTACAGTTTGAAACAAGCACCCAGGACATGGTACGACCGGATTGACAACTTCCTAACGAGTATGGGCTTTACCAAGAGTAAAGCGAATTCCAAGCTTTACTACAAGGTTGGAGAAGGGAACCCAGTGATACTCCTACTGTATGCAGATGACTTGTTTGTAACAGGCGAGGATGGGTTGATTGCTAATACAAAGAGGAATCTTGCTGCCGAGTTAGAGATGAAGGACTTGGGTCTGATGCACTACTTTCTAGGCATGGAGGTGTGGCATAATGCAAATGGAATCTCTCTGGGACAAGGGAAGTATGCAGTAGAGATCCTGAAGAGGTTCGGGATGACGGACTGCAAGGCCATGACCACACCTATGGCATCGGCCCTGAATTTATTGAGTGATGCCTCATTAGAGTCAGTGGATGCTACAATGTATCATTAGATGATTGGGTCCTTGTTGTACCTGACGAATACGAGACCATATATTTGCTTTGTTGTGAACACATTGAGCCAGTTCCTAACGGATCCTAGACATGTTCACCTGATTGCTGCAAAGCATATTCTGAGGTACCTGAAGGGTACAATTGATTATGGGCTCAAGTATGAGGCAAATCAGAAGATTAACTTGGAAGGTTGTGTGGACTCAGATTAGGCAGGCAGTGGCATTGATAGGAAGAGCACTTCGACGTGCTACTTCAGTATGGGATCAGGTGTGATCTCTTGGTTTAGTAGGAATAAATCCTATGTGGCATTGAGTACAGCCAAAGAAGAGTATGTCGCAGCTTGTTCAGCTAGCTGTGAGGCAGTGTGGTTGAGGAAGATACTATCTGATTTGTTTGATCTCCAGTTGGTTGCTACTTGTATATATTGCAACAACCAGAGTTGTTTGGAGTTGTCAGAGAACCCGGTGTTCCATGACAAGTCGAAGCTCCAGTATGTTGCGGTGGATGAGCAGATAGCTGATGTGTTGACCAAGCCATTGGCCAGAGTGAAGTATGAATACTTCAAGGAGAAGCTTGGTGTTCTCCAGATCTAGGTTCCTTCCAAGGGAAAGTGATGAGTCCGTGAGCCTTTCTGACATGGTGGTAGGTTGGGCCTCCCATGGTCAAATGTAAGTGGAGATCCTTTCTAAGATGGTGGCAAGTTGGGCCTCCCATGGTCAAATGTAAGTGCAGAGCCTTTCTGACGTGGTGGTAGGTTGGGCCTCCCATGGTCAGATATAAGTGCTGAGCCTTTCCAACATGGTGGCAAGCCGGGCCTCCCATGGTTGGATATAAGTGCTGAGCCTTTCCAACATGGTGGCAGGCCGGGCCTCCCATGGTCGAATGTGAGTGTTGGGCCTTTCTAACATGGTGGCAGGCTGGGCCTCCTATGGTCAGATATAAGTGTTGGATGAGCCTTTCTGACATGGTGGCAGGTTGGGCCTCCCATGGTCAGATGTGAGTGTTGGGCGTGCCATTCTAACATGGATATTAGATGTGTTCCTACCGTGGTCAAATGTAAGTGTTGTGTGGGCCTTTCTGACATGGTGGCAGGATAGGCCTCCCATGGTCAGACATAAGCGTTGAAGAAGACCTACCTAGAGGATAGGCCTACAACCAACATGAAAAAGGGCTAGCTCTGTAGAACTTCCTATGACGAGTAGAATCGAGAGATAGCACCAATTGATTGAGATAGCGGAAGCAGTGTTGATGATGATCCAATGATGATCTAGCTTTGACGATGATCCAATGATGATCCAACTTTGATGATGATCTAATGATGATCTAGCTTTGATGATGATCTAGTGACAAAGACTTGTGCTGATGAATTGTGTCAAGAGAATACCTTCCTAGTTAAGAGGGAGTGTTGATGTATTTGTAACTTCAGAATGTATTCACTTGTATATTTCATATATTGTATTTCATTAGTCCCCGATGTTCCTATAGCGAGATTCATTAATGTAATTAAGTCATGTAAATTCATAGAGGTTAACCCTCTTAGTTGATCGGGGGGGGAGTCCCCACAGTTTCGGGGCAGTAGGGTTATTAGACTCTCCTAGAGAAGTCATCCCTGGTAAGTAATTGTCAAGTTGAAAATTAGTATAAATAGAGAGTGAGCCTCTCTATTTGAGACACACACTCACCCAGTTATAGCGCATAGGTGAGAGAGAAGTAGCCCACCCAACTGAGAGAGAGAACTGCTGTTGGAGATCATTTTTTTGTCTTTGGGTTTTACTGCTGCCATTGGTGCTCATTTTATCTCTGAGGAAGTTGCGGGGTTTTCTCCTTTATGGTTTCCCCGAGGAAAATCTATGTCTATTGTCTCTTGTGATTGATTGATGTGCATGTTATTCTCTCAGATAAGATCCTAATATCATATTGTCTAAATTGATAAAAATCTAACATAAAACACAAATTCGAACCTCCACTGGATCATTCGAAAGAAAGGAGAAAATTGTCCTCCTAATCCCACAAGTTGAACCCCTACTAGGGCATTTTCTTCTCAGGGATACAACTACCAGTGGCCACCTCTGGATCTCTACTAAGGCATCCAAAAACAAGAAAAAATGATCTCTTAGATCTATAAACTGGACTACTACAGAAAATGTGCAAGTATCAGGGCCAAATCTCTATGGCATTCACTATTCCATCAGATCACTACTATGCTAGCTCCCAAAACTGCATAAACATGAATGACTTACTTGCTAGATAAATTCGAAACCTTTTTCCTAACTTGAATTTCCTCTAAGAGCGTGACTCTAGACCACTAAAGAAGGAATCCCAATCCACTAGGGATTCCTAACAAACACTAACAAACTCCTTCAAGTCTTCACTGGGCCACTGGAATTCATTGAGAATGACTCTAAAACACTAACAGAGACACTTCCATGCCTGGCTAATTCAAATTTATCAATTTAGCTCCAAAACCCCCCTTGACCGACTCTTAATCACCCGTAAATTACTCCCATGTATTGGAGACAACTCGAATTCACAAGGACCGACTCAAATTCTCCCAAGACTACTCTCATCCACTAAATACAACTCAAATCCATCTTATTAATTGAAAATTAATGGCATTAACCCGAGGAAAATACATCAATTAATTGACTTATTAATTGAAGATTAATGACAGTAACCCGAGGAAAATACATTAATTAATTGAATCCGAACTCCAATTATACAACTGACACTAATTGACTATTAATTACACTAGTTTCACTGCTGTAACTAGAGACTAGCTCAAATTAACTGAATATAGCTTAGTTAAACTAAAAAAAACTCAAATTAACTGATATAACTCAGTTGAACTCAGACTAACTCCGATTAACCTATTTTAACTCAGTTAAACTTAATTTAACTGAAATTAATTTACATTAACTTAATATTAAATGAAATTAACTAACAGTAACTCAACTTAACTTACTTTAACTGAAATTAACTGTTAGTCACTCAAAATTAGGTGTATGCCTTGACCATAATTAGTCAATTAGGAACATATTTAATGTGTGGAGTGGATATGGGTCCCACCAACATCTAGACGAGGAATATTCTCACCTAGGGGGTGCAAATACTGCATGCATATGCATGCAAGACATTAATTATAAATTTTTAGGACACCCATAGTCCAAAATTAATCAAATTATGTGGGCACGAGTATTTGGGCAAGAGTATTGTTAGGGGAATTTGCAACTCCTAACCTCATGCTTCCATAACCCCCCAACAACGTTATTGTCATATTGTGCCAATAATAATAATAATAATAATAATAATAAATACAATTCAATAATATCCATCTCATTAGGTGTCCATGGTCTTAGCACCTAGTTCCAACTCAACAAAGCAACATAAGCAAAATCATAGGTGTCTATGACTTACCTTCACGAGGTTAAAAAACAAGTAGCTTGGTGTGGTGTTACATTGATGTTGTCTGGCCTTGTGATATAGATGGAAATTGATGGCCACCCACCTAGTTCACTAGCTCAAAATACAATTTTCTAGCTTGGCAGTGTTTTTACGTTTTTTTGGGTCCTCGTCTTTCGAGGCCATTTTGAGGCCCTAAATGGCATATTCTAGTATGAAATCACCTAGATGATAGCTAATGACTTTGTCTCATCATTTGGAATGTGTAATTCTTGGCCAGACCTTTATGACATACTACGAAGTTCCCTAATGATAGCTAATGACTTTGTCTCATCATTTGGAATGTGTAATTCTTGGCTAAACCTTTCTGACATACTACGAAGTTCCCCAAACATAGAATGTATGGGGAAGTTATGCATGACATCGCCTAGATGATACCTAATGACTTTGTCTCATCATTTGGAATGTGTAATTCTTGGCTACACCTTTTTGACATACTATGAAGTTCCCCAAACATAAACTATATGCAAAATAGTCTATGGAAAAGTTATGTCCAAAAGAAGTTAACGTATCAACTAACTACAATGAGGCCCACAAATATTTTGGTGTTTCATATTTTGGGGTTAGTGATTTTTATGTTTATGAATTTATCATTAATTCTTAATATTAAAAGGCCCTTTTGACCTCATTTGTAACTCATATTCTTATGGATGAGCTTAACCACCACATTTATTGTCAGAGATCATCTACCACCATTCAAGCTATTTTGTATTTTGCATTTTATACTATGTTCTATTTCATTAAGTTATAGAAATTTGGTTTACTATATCACTATGTTATTTGCAATATTTATCTGTGTACTATGTTATATACACATTCTTTCATTTTGTTCTCACACAAACCCGGATTAGTGGTATCAGAGCAATCTACTCTTATTGTTTCTCAGTGCATGTCCCCAACCAAATATGGATACTAAGGTTTGGGTCTTGAATTACTTCATCTTGGGGAAAACCACTCTCGTTAGCTTAAGTATCCCCACATGGAGGGAGAAGAAAATAGAGATAATGGATTAGAATATCAAATTAAGATGTTGCTCGAGGAAGCCCTCGCATGACAGATGGATGAGATGATAGAAAAATTTGCCCAAATCCTTCGACGGATGTCAAAAACAACTATGCCTTCATCAAGTGGCCAATTTGAAGGAACTTCCCCCTTTAAGATACAAGTTAATTTTGATATTCCTGTATTTAAAGGTTATTTAGATGCAGACACTTTGGAAAAATGGTTAAATTTGCTAGAAGGATATTTCTCTATCCATATTTTTCTTTTGATAGGGAAAAAATCACCTTTGTGCTCCTTAATGCTTCCCTCCATGTTAAAAGTTGGTGGAACGTACTATGAGAAAAATTCCGTAGAGGATTGTAAACTATTTAGGGCCAATCCCACTTGGGCCTCTTTTGTGAATGCCATGAAGGAACAATATTACCCTGTTGGGAATTTTGACAACCAGTACATGAGATGGACTACATTGTGACAACAAAGGGACCAAATAGTGCCAGAGTTAACAAATAACTTCCATACCTTGTACACCAAGCTAGGTATCAAATACTTAGAGTGATATATGGTTCTAAAATATTGTGGGGGATTACATAGAAACAACCAAACCAAAATGAAGTTTCTGGACATCTCGTCACTAGGAGCCGCTTGTCGTTATGTTGTCAAAATAGAGAAAAAATTTAAGAAAAAGAATGAGCGGGATTTTGGTTTTGTAAATTCATTGCAAAACAAGAATGGAAAAGGAAACCTCAACTTGCATAATAAAGGGCAGGGAAAGGAATATCGACCTCGAGACAACTTTTCCAAGCCATAAGCAAAGAAGGAGAATGGGAAGACAAATAAGGACACTAGGAAGTCGAGTGAGTTCCACAAAATCCCCTGGCACAACGCTAATAAATGCCACTCAAAGAAGTCATTGGTAATTGAGCTCAAAGCCTGAAAGTTCGATCCCACTTTCAATTCTAATTCAAAACCCAACATCATAGTTGCAAACAAGGGAAAGTGGATCATTGATGCAAAACTCATCACCATGGTCAGTACTACAAAGGTCCATCCAAGCGAGCTTGAAGAGTTAGAGGAAGGTGAGTGAATATTCCACTCATATATGTGGATGAAGGGCTCTCCACCACATTTCAATGTTGAAAGTGGGATTCAAAAGAACTTGATTTCAATAGAGCTCGTGAAAAGGTTGAAGTTGTTGACAACACCACACCCACGACCCTACAACATCGGATGGCTAAGCTAGGGTTATGACATATGCATTAATCAACAATGTTGCATTCCCTATGATATCAAGCCCTTCAACATAAGGTCTTGTGTGATAATTCCCCTCTAAAAGTTTGTTATGTTATTTTAGGACAACCATATACATGGAAACACCATGTTGTATTTGGGTCTTGACAACGTAGTGTTATTGTTTATTTGGAAAAACAACTCTATAGGTTACCATAGTGTTGAAAAGTTACCTAGGAAGTGTTTGTCCACCTAGAGTTGCCTTGGCATGGACAATGACACTTAAATGTGACTCTTAGTCATTTTGTGCATTTAATGAAGTGAAATGCACTTTATATTTTTAAAGTGACTTTATTAAAAAGTTAGGTGGATATTTTCCTAAGTTCACATTTAAAAGTTAAGTGAGTGATTAAATAGAAAAAGGGGTTGCTCAACTTTATTAAATGACATAAGTGCACTTAACGTCATTTAATTTTTATTTAATGGAGCATTTAATGTTAACTCCAGATCTAATCTAATCTTGACCATTAGATTGACAGAGGAAGTTGCCATGAATAGAAAGGCTAGGGCAAGGCAAAAGTTCATTCATTGTGATCATTCCAAAAGAGATTTTTGGGAGAGAAGAAGAAAAAGGAGAGAGTGAGGGTTTGAAGAGATTTTGAACCAGGAGAGAGAAAATTCTAGAATTATGAAGTGGGCACATTTCCCAATAATTCTGAATTTTCTAGACAAAGCTAGCACAAAAATTGAGGAAGGTTGAAGCATTTATTCACATAGAAATCGAGGCAGGTCGTACTGTACTAGACCGTACATTTGGCATGTTTTTCGAGAAGAATACATACAACATTTAATCATGTTGTCAGAATCCATACAACATTAATTGCAGACCGTACTGGGCACAATTTTGGAGGTTATTTATTATAGCAGTCATACATTGTCAGGCTGTACCAGTCTGTACTGTTTCACATGTGTGGCACAAATTTTGAGGCTATTTAATGAGCAGTCCGTACAGTTATGTCAGAGAGTTATTTGGCACAAATTTCGAGAAAGGAAGAGGTAAGTACTTATGTTATGAGGTTGTAAATTTTTGTCTGATAAATTGATAAAACTCTCTCACTCTGAAAATAGGTTTTTCCTTGGGGGTTTTGTCCTGGACCATTGGTAGAAAACAAGTGTCTAATTTTTCATGTGTGTAAATGTATGAAATTTTATGAGTTTAGAATTTACATTTGGAAAAGAAAATTTCTGAATTTGTTTAAAATTGAGAAAAAGTTTTCACATGTGTTTCAATCTGATAATCCATGAAAAATTATGCATTGAAAGGGTTGGGCATTAAACTATGCAGAGAAGCCTAAAGGCTTGAAACTGGGTTGGGAAAAGTTTCAAAAAATTTCATGGTATCAGAGCTTTGCAAAGATTCAGAATTTTAAACATTCAAAAACTGGGGTTTGAAGGAAAGAAGTCTTGAACATATTGCTTGACAGTACAGGTTGCAGCCATGGTTTTCAGTCTTAGAGTGGAAGATAGACTTGATGGGGCTGCAAATTTTAGCCCTTGGAAGGCTAGAATTAGCTTGATTCTTGAAGAGAATGAACTATGGGATATAGTTCATGGGACAACAACAAATCCCATGGTAGTATCTGCTGATGCAACAGATAAGGCAGCCTTCATGAAGAAGGATGTGAAGGCTAGAAGAGTCACTCTTGATGCAGTGACAGATCACGTGATCCCTCACATTTCATCCAAAGACCATTGTTTTGAGATGTGGACAGGTTTGACAAATCTTTATCAGAGTTCCAATGAAAACAGGAAGATGGTATTGAGAGAAAAGTTGGTGAGTGTTCGCATGGGAAAAGGTAAAAGAATGGCATCATATCTTACCAAGATCACACAGGTAAGAGATGAGCTAGCAGCTGTAGGATAGGCGGTGGGCATTCCTAATATGGTGCGTACAACATTGAATGGTGTGTCACAGTAGTTGACTGTATTTGTTCAAACCATTATTGGGAGGGAGAACATACCCACATGGGTTCGATTGTGGGATGATCTCACATAGGAGGGGATATGGAGAGGTTTCTTGCAGGGCAGTTCATCACATCATATAGATGATGAGGAGAATGTTGCTTTAGCAATGAAGGGAAAGAAGAAGAAGAAGTTCAAGAAGGGTTCCAAGGAGGGAGCGAAACATCATGAGGGAGAGAAGAATGACATGAACAAAGTGAAATGCTTTTCATGTAAGAAGATGGCACACTATGTTGGACATTGTCCTAACAAGAAGAAGAAGAAGCAGTAGACTACAACTATAGCGGAGACCGGTGAGTTTTCAATGAGATTTGAGAGATACTTTTCTCTCTTTGAAGGTGTTGGTGTTGACAGAGCATCTTCTATCACCAGCAGGGATTTTGAGGACCACATGGAGCATTCCAAGATTGTTGGGCATTCGTTGAGTGTCACCACTACTTCCTCCACTTGGTACATTGATAGTGGAGCTTCCAATCATATGATAGGTGATCACGATATGTTCACAGAGGTGTCAAAGTCAGACTTGGAGATGGAGGTTGTATTGCGAGATGATACAGTGGTGAGAGCAGTTGGGAGAGGGACTGTCCGCTTTGACAGGGAGTCCATGTAGCCTATGTTTCTGAGGGATGTGTTGTTTGTCCCTGGGCTAAATAAGAACTTTGTTTTAGTTTCCATGATTGAGGACAAAGGCTTCTATGTATATGTCCTTGATGGGAAAGTTCACATCTTTCCCAAGTCAGCAGGTCCATTTGACTTACAGGTGATTGGAGTTAGGAGTGGGAAACTGTACAAGCTTCTTTTCCAGCCACATCATGCACTGTCACACACTCAGAGCAACGATGAGTTGTGTGAGCTATGGCACAGGAGGATGGCCCATCTTCACCATCCATCTTTGTGGATGCTGAGAGAGATGACTACATGTATGCAAGAGTTCAACATAGAGTCGAGTGGTGTGTGTGGAGGGTGTCCTTTGGGAAAGTACACCAAGACTTATTTTCCAAGCAGTGATTCCAGATCAAAGGGAGTGCTTAAGTTGATACATTCAAATATGTGTGGTCCCATGTCTTCTGGCTCTTTGATAGGATATGAGTATTACATCACTTTCATTGATGACTTTTCCAAGAGGACCTGGATCTATTTCCTTAGAAGCAAGAGATCAAAGGAAGTCTTGCTTCGGTTACAAGATTTCAAAGCTCTTGTGGAGAACCAAACAGGAAAGAAGATCAAGGTACTTCGGTTAGACAATGGAGGTGAGTACACTTCTCGTGCATTTGATGAGTATTGTCGATAGGAGGAGATAAAGAGACAGTTGATTGTTCCTTACACTCCACAGCAAAATGGAGTGGCTGAAAGGAAGAATTGTTCTATAGTGGGTGCAACTAAATCCATGTTGCATGATCAGAGTCTTCCTTTCTTTCTATGGGAAAATGCATGTAGTACTGTTGTTTATGTTTTCAATAAGAGTCTTCTGCACCGTGCATTGGGGAGTAAAAATTCTGAGGAGACATTCACACGGAAAGTGCCTGAGATGGGTCACTTTCGTATTTTTGGTTGCCTTACATACTCTCATGTCCCTTATGAGAAGAGGACAAAGTTGGTGGCTACATGTGAGCATGGTATCTTTGTTGGTTATGATGAGACATTGAAGGATTTTCGGATATACCTTCCTGCATAGAGGAAAGTTGTGGTGAGGAGGGAGGTGAAGTTCAAGGATGAGAAAGCCTTTAGGAGGTCTCTTGATTCCGAGATGGAGGATTAGCAGGGTACTACACAGGTGACAGCTCAGAGTTCAGCGAGTCAAATTTCAGGGTCACCGGTTGCAGGTGTGAATGGATCACAGGTTATAGGTTCTCTAGTTACAGGGGCTCATTCTACAAGTACTTCTAGTACAGGAACAGGTTCACAGATGAAACCTTCAGGTGATTCGAGTTCTAGTTGTACAGGTACAGGTTAACCGAGGACAGGTTGTTAGGTTGTTGGGACTTCTTCAGGGAGACGGGTGTCTGATGAGGAGGTTGAGAAGAGTCTGAGACATGATTCTTCCTCTCATGCTTCCTCTAGGAAGAGGAAGCCAAGTTGGATTCAGGAGTTGATGAAGGAAGTAGAACAGTCAGTTGGACCGCCCAAGAGGGAGGTTAGAGACAGCAGGGCACCTGAGAGATTTTCCAGCTATATGGCACAAGTGACTAGCTTGCGTAACACCGTTCCTGATACTTATGAGCAGGCTTCCACACACAAGGTATGGAGAGATTCCATGATGTGGGAATACAACTCCATCATGAAGAATGGGGTGTGGGAAGTGGTTCCGAGACAGCTAGAGGGGAAGTCAATTGTGACTTCCAAATGGCTTTACAAGATAAAGAATGTTGCGGATGACAATATTGAGAAGTTAAAAGCTCATTTTGTTGCACATGGTTTCTCACAGGTCAAGGGAGTTGACTATGATGAGACATTTGCACTAGTGGCTAGATTTTCTTCGATCAGGGTAGTGATATCCGTCGTTGCAAAGATGGGTTGGAAGATCCATCACATGGATGTGAAAACCGCTTTCCTCAACGGTTTTCTATAGGAGGAGGTATATTTGGAGCAGCCATAGGGATTTGAGGTTTGTGAAAGAGATACACATGTTTACAGGCTGAAAAAGGCCTTGTATGGACTGAAGCAAGCCCCTCGGGCTTGGTATTCCAGGAATGACACCTACTTGCTTTCGATTGGGTTTCAGAAGAGTGAAGCGGATCCCAACCTATACTACATTGTGGTTGATGGTGTTCCACTTATTCATCTATTGTATGTTGATGACTTGTTCATTACTGGGGGAGAGAACCTGATTGATGCATGCAAGAAGGATCTTTCTTCAGAGTTTGAGATGACAGACCTTGGACTGATGCATTATTATTTGGGGATGGAGGTTTGGAAGGAGGATGGAGATGTTTTCCTGGGGCAAGGAAAATATGTTGTAGATGTTCTGAAGAGATATCATATGATAGATTGCATACCGATGTCGACACCCATGATCACCAACTGGGCGAAGCTTCATGCTTTAGAGGGAGAGTTGGTAGACCCTACCTTATATTGTTAGTTGATTGGTTTGTTGATGTATTTGGTCAACACCAGACCAGATATGAGTTTTGCAGTGAACACTCTCAGTCAGTTCATGGTGGATCCTAGGAGAGTGCATTAGACTGCTGCAAAACACATCTTGAGGTATCTTGCAAGTACAACTGACTATGGATTGGATTATAGGAGATCTGGTGGAGTGGGGTTGGTTGGCTATACAGATTCAAATTGGGAAGGTAGTGCTTCGGACCGGAAGAGAACTTCCAGTTGTTGCTTCAGCTTGGGTTCGACAGTTGGGTCGTGGTTCAACAAGAAGCAAAAGTTCATGGCATTGAGTTCTGCTGAGGCTGAGTATATGGCAGCCAGTCAGGCCAGTTGTGAGGCCTTGTGGCTTCGCAAGTTGATGGTGGATTTGTTTGATATGGAGCTGAGTCCCACAATTATACAGTGTGATAATCATAGTTGCATCAAGCTCTCTAAAAATCCGGTATTTCATGACAGGTTGAAGCACATTGAGATTAGATATCACTTTATCAAGGAATATGTTCAGAGAGGGGTTGTTCGTTTGCAGTATGTTTCGACAGATGAGCAGGTGGCTGACATTCTCACCAAGGTTTTGAGTAGAGAGAAGCATGCCTACTTTAGAGATAAGTTGGGAGTGGTAAAAAACACCTTACTTGGTAGGAGGGAGTGTTGAAAAGTTACCCAGGAAGTGTTTGTCCACCTAGAGTTTCTGTGGGGTGGACAAGGACACTTAAATGTGACTCCTAGTCATTTTGTGCATTTAATGAAGTGAAATGCACTTTATATTTTTTAAGTGACTTTATTAAAAAGTTAAGTGGGTATTTTCCTAAGTTCACATTTAAAAGTCAAGTGAGTGATTAAATAGAAAAGGGGGTTGCTCAATTTTATTAAATGACATAAGTGAACTTAATGTCATTTAATTTTTATGTAATGGAGCATTTAATGTGAACCCCAGATCTAATCTAATCTTGATCATTAGATTAACAAGGGAAGTTGCCATAAACAAAAAGGCTAGGTCAAGGCAAAAGTTCATTCATTGTGATCATTTCAAAAGAGATTTTTGGGAGAGAAGAAGAAAAAGGAGAGAGTGAGGGTTTGAAGATATTTTGGAACAGGAGAGAGAAAATTCTAGAATTCTTAAGTGGGCACATTTCTCAATAATTCTGAATTTTCCAGAAAAAGCTAGCATAGAAATCGAGGAAGGCTGAAGCATTTATTTGAACAGAAATCGAGGTAGGTCGTACTATACCAGACCATACATTTGGCACGTTTTTTGAGAAAAAATCGTAGAACATTTAATGTTGCTATCAGAATCCATACAACATTAAGTGCATACAGTACTAGGCGCAGATTTAGAGGTTATTTATTGTAGCAGCCGTACACTCGCAGATCGTACCAGTCCATATTGTTTCACACATGTGGCACAGATTTCAAGGCTATTTAATGAGCAGTCCATACAGTTCTGTCAAAGAGTTATTTGGCACGAATTTTGAGAAGGGAAGAGATAAGTACTGTTGTTTTGGGGTTGTAAATTTTTGTCTGATAAATTAATAAAACTCACTCTGAAAACATATTTTCCCTTAGGGGTTTTGTCCTGGACCATTGGTAAAAAACAAGTGTCTAATTTTTCGTGTAAATGTCTAAAATTTTATGAGTTTAGCATTTACAGTTTGAAAAGAAAATTTCAGAATTTGTTTAAAATTGAGAAAAAAATTTCACATGTGTTTCAGTTTGATAATTTATGAAAAATTATGCATTGAAAGGGTTTGGCATTAAACTATGCAGAGAAGGCTAAAGGCTTGAAACTGGGTTGGGAAAACTTTCAAAAACTTTCACATAGGTCGTTCAAACTCCTGAAGTCTCCTTGATTTCATCCAAGTAGTGCATGAAGGTAATCTCCCAAACTAATAAATTCATCCTCTTCATGATTTTCTCTAAAATCAAATGGAAGGTCAATGTAGCATCCATGACCTCTATTCAGGATATTTCCTTACAATGGAAGTAGGTGGACATAGTAGTGGAATAATACAAAGATCTCTTCACCTCAATATCTAAGGTTCCTCTACATTGCTAGGTCAAACATTCATTTGATTTTGCAACTGAGCTCCTCACCTTGCGGAAGCCTAATTGATGTACATGGTGACTTTGCATTGATTACATATCTCTCAAAAAAATCACAATCATGAATCGATATCCAATTTTGCATATTGGTGATCTTCTCGACTAGCTCAAGGGGAGAAAGTATTTCAATAATATTGATCTAAATTCCATATACCACTAGGTCCAAATTGAGAAAACTGATATTTGGAAGAAAACCTTTAATTCCATATAAGGTCTTTTCAAGTGGCTAGTCACACCTTTTAGTTTGACCAATACTCCAACAAATTCCACGAGGATGATGGATTCCATCTTAGATCCATTCATTAATTATTTTTTCATCGTATATACTGTTGACATGATCTTCATCTTCAACAGGAATTGGGATGAGCATTTGTAGCACATTCAACAAGTCCTTAGCACCCTGCAATAACACAATTATATGCTAATATAGAGAAATGCCATTTTGGAATGTAGAGAATCCAATATATGGGGTACATCGTGGATAATCATGGTGTTCATGTGGGTCTTTCCAAGATCTAATTCATTTGTGATTGGTCAGCCCCAACAACCATAAATGAGTTCTATAGTTTCTTAGGCCTCACTAACTTCTGTCAGAGGTTCGTATTTGGATTCTCGCATATCACTTGACCCCTCATCCAAGTTACCAAGGGAGGGTCCAAAGTCAAGTTTGTTTGAGATAATATAGAATAAAAAACATTTAAGTATTTGAGACATCGCTTATGTTCAACATCGGTTCTCACTTTAACAAATATTCCACAACCCTTTGAGATTGAGACAAATTCTTCAGACTATCATATTGGTGCAGTATTCACTTAGCATGGCCATCCCGTGGAATACCACAATGAGACACTCTCATATGAAATCCAAAAATACCCCACTTATGACAAAGAAATGTATTCTATTGTCCAATCTTTCATCTAATGGAAGCATTACATTCTAGGAAAAGAGACGATCATCCACATTGATCACATGGCCCTCCAATTCATGCAAACAAATGGGAAATTACATAAAGATTGCCACCAAAAATGGTCCATGTAACATCAAATATAAAAAGGGAAGCACCAATCGAGTAGTCGAATACCTAATCTGACCTCCAGTTGAAGCCTTGAGAATGGTGCTAAACTCTTGTGGCCATGAGACCTCAGGATGGTCCCAACTATATGAAAGTGATCCTTATTTTTCCACAAACTACCAAATAATATGTGCAGACACACTAACTATCGGATTTCATCTCTAGGATGGAATTTTATGCAATAAGGTCCATCTCTATGTTCCCTTAAGTGAACGTGTGAAGCTGATTTGGGGAGATCATTATATTCGGGTGGTAGTTCCCTTTGGCATATAAAGGAAAGTAGCAATATCGCAAAAGTATTTTTATTGGATGAAGCTCCAACAACATGTCAACAAGTATATCTGGCCATTCACTACCTGCATCATTACCGAACTTTCCATTTAAAAGCAAGGGATGTACATCCCTCAACCTATTGATCATGATAAGCCTTGGGAATTCACGTAATAACTCAAAAATTCGTAAAAAATTAAAAATTTTCATTTGACATAAAATGTCAAATGTCACCGCTAAAGTACCCCTAACTGTCAGTAGATAATGAAACAGTTTGAAAGAGAAACACACTTTACTCTTTTATAAGAATTTTTATTATCTAGAGGCTCGTCTTTTAAAAACTGTGTTAGTATTGTTTTCAACTTAGCAGTTGTAAATTTTATAGAAAGTAGAAAAGGAACTTGTATTTTACTGGTGCTAGGTATACTGTTGATTTCTTTTGTCAAGTAGGGGACGTTTCTTAGGGATGATCGGAGCTTACTTAGCTTAAAGCTAACACAGTGGAACTGATGGTTCTTTACAGGTTCTAACAGGTAAGCGTATGTTCCAGTAAAAATAATATGTATATATTCAGATCAAGAAGATACTTCTTTAGCATAAATAAGATGCTAGTCTTAGAATGTTTAAATGCAGCTTGTCTCCATTAGAGGTAACGTTGATCCTTTTTTTTTGTCGTCACAACCCCATAAATACACTTATAACAAACTGCATCTGCATGGGTATAAAACATGATCAAGGTACTATGCCAAAGAAATCAAGTTACTAGTTGATTACAATTGAATCCAAGAATACCTTGTACTTTTGTTTATAGCAATTTGATCTAGATTTGATTTAGGATGAATTTATAGTACTCTGACTTTTTGCTTAGTTTAGGCACACATTTGGAGTCTAGTTTTGAACATAAGTATTTGAATCTTTTGGAAAAATACAAAAGAAATACTTCATAGTTCATAAACCACAAATCTAGCCTATTTTGCCGGAAAAGAGTTACTCTAAAAACTCCTAAGACCTCACATTCAAAGATGTAAACCATTTCAACCTTATCCTAGGTTTAACATTATATAATTTTCACATTATATAAAGTTGTACTATTTATTCTTTTTACTTGTATCTTTTACCTCAATTTCCTGGTGCATATTTAGCTATTACTATACCTTCATGCAAGTTTATTTAGTAAAACTTGAGATAAGTTAGTTGGTTTACATAATTTAGTTTGACACTAAACATATGTCTTTCTAACTATGTTCTAGCACACAAGGTTAAAGCATCTAAATACTCCATGGTAATAATATATATTATTGGCAATCATAGAATTTGCATCGTTAAATGATTATAGGATTGATTTGTAATAATCTTAATGCAGATTATAATCTGCATACATGACTATAGAGAAGTTACCCACACCGATGAAAATCTAGAAGGACACGTGGAGGATGAACCCAAATATTTAAGTTGACTTTGTTTTTTTTTTTACCCTAAACTTTATTTGCAAGAGTGCGAGGGTTTCTTGTCTAGTGCGGCCGAGCTGTGAGCTCGTGGTCGTCGTTACTCTAAGTTGGCTTCTCGGTTTTCCATCTCCTTCATGACCTAGGCCTCGTGGAGGGTAAAGATTGGTTTTTATGTGTCTTCAGATTGAAAAATAGTGGCAGAGCTTAAATTCTGAATGTTTCCCATTCAGGTTAAAGTACTGCTTATTCCTTTGAAGTCGTGGCTCAGGTTTTTACAAAAGCATTCGGCGTAGTAACTTTGAGGCAACGCTCTCCAAGGTGCCATCGAAATTGCCCACGGGCTTTGGCATTTTCGACTGCTAACAAAGGGAAATGCTAGCATGTAACGACTTGTCTTGTTTTTCTTTTTAAAAAGGAATTTTTATTATTTTACATTAAAAGATTTTAAACCATTTAATGGTGGTTCCGTGCAGGTTCTCTTCACAGTTTTCAGATGTTGGAAGTGAGCTCGTTCTTTCAAACCTCAAAATGCAGACCCTGGTAAGCCCCGGTTGTACTGATGGTTTTCTCCTGCATTGGGATGTGGTAGTTGGAAAGATAGGAAACTTCGCTACTGGTTATGGCACGACCTTGGTTTACATGATATGTTGTTCCTTCTTGTTTGTTTGTTTTTGTATGACTTCGAAACCCTAGAGGGTATTGTGTGCAAGAATGTTGAAGGCTATTGTAGCCGTGACACTAAGGTTTTAGTGACAGTGCCCTTACGGCTTGGACAATGTAAACTTCTTTGCTTTCATCTTAGAACTCAGCTCTAAGCCATGATAAGGTTGTTCGACCTCTGCCTAGTTAATTGAGTTTTAAATGTATTTTAATTGAAAAGAAAAGACTGCTCACTCAGTCGAAACTTGTAAACTGACAAGGGCTATTAGTAATTATAAATTTTGGTTTACTGTTTTCTATTTTTAAAAGAAATTATAGGGTTTTTTACTTATGAAAAAATTAAATTTTGTATAGTTTATTTTGAGCAGGCTTCAGCCTTGATCAATATTTATAAAAGGCCATAGGTCATTACCCTTAATTTATTTCGTTTCTATCAATTTGTTTTACAGTGTTATTTACTTTTAAAATTATCATTTAATGTAAATAATTTACAGTAATTATGTCATTATTTAAATTTTTACAGTGTTCTTAGGTGAATACAGTACTCTGTTTCTCTCTCAGATTGGTTATTAATTGTGGATAACCTTCAGTTCTGAAATGAGATGGATTTTTACAGAAATGGTTTTAGTTTTGATTTCCTATTTTTTAACTTTCAGTAATAAATATTTACTGCTGTTAAATGTTAGGTTATGATTATGAATGTAAAAGTATGTTTTAGGGATTAAACCTACCTCTTGTAAACCCTAAGTAAGTCTGGAAGGCTACATTAAAAACATATGTATTGCCAAACAGATTGTAAAATATGATCTTGAAGTAATTTATTAACAAGTCCTATGGATTACTATCTTGGTTAAAACCCTAGTATTATCTTTTTACTGTTCCTATGTTTATTTAATTAACTCTATCTATTATGTTTATAATAATTATTAGTATTAGTAATGCTTCTGTGAATAATATGTCTATTAATGATTATATATATATTCAGTGGTTTTCTTGAAAATTAGTTAATATAGATTCTTCCAGTAGCTAGGGAAAGTACTGCTATTTTCTGTAATGATTCACATACAAACTATAAAAGAATTCATTTACATTTTTCATTCAGAGTTGATAAACAAATCATCACATCTACTTAATCAATCCGTTGTACTAGAGTACTGCCTATACTAGGCGTGGAAAAATGCAGTGTCGTAATTTAATTCTATTTACTTTTCATTTAGCAATGATACTATTGTTTTAAACATAACCTATAATCACTAATTTTATCAATACACAATACTCTTCTATGCATAACCCTAACAAAAGAAAAACATATATATCTTTGGAAAACTAATAAACATTCACTGAATACAGTAAATAAATTATAAATAACCTGAACAAATAAAACCTGTCAAATGATGAGGTGACAACAGCTTAAGGAGGCTATTCCTCCCAATCAAATCCTGGAGAAGCTTAGTCTACACTTCCTCAGGACCCCCAAGCCTGTTCCTGGTCCTCCTCGTAGAGTACTGGGTGAAGGATGTATCCTTAAGACCTTCTGTCACCTGACTGGTCAAATTACATCAGTAATTCAATCCTGCTTTCAACAGTAAGAACTTCAGCCTCACATCTGCATAAGTTCAGTTCTCAGCAGTTGACCCCTTAAACTCACATCAATAATTCCCCTCCATTGAATTTCTCATGTGCAATTCATTCACCCTGAATGATCACAATCCAGAAAAATGAGCAGCCTCAGCTGTCTTCAATGGGAAGTTTTATAATAATGCCTAGGTCTTTTGGGTCAGTTTTTACTTAATGAGCCACCTGCTCCAATTCCACTTTCTTGGGGAACCATGACCACAAATATTGGGAAGTTGCCACCTGCAACAGTTAGAAGTAGTTTGAGGATGTTGCCACTTGTCAGTATGCTCTCCACCCAATCTCCTCCACCAAGTGACCAGTTAACACTCTTTTAATAGCTTCCCTAAGCTGTTGTCTCATCATTTATTTATTTTATAAATAAAATATTCTGAGATACATTAATTATTCTTGACCCCACTTGGTCATCAATTACAAACTTAGCATAAAATATAACATAATGTTCCTCAATAACATTAAATTGTTTTGCAAATTGGGGCATGTGACAATTGATATCCATGGATTACATGTCAAGACTACCTTCAACCAAGTATGGTAATGACTATATATTCTTGGTCTTTGATCACTTCTCTATGATGGTCGTTATGACAGCCTAGAAGAAGAGTATCACAACTAAGGCCACTACTAAGCTCTTCTTCGAATGAATTTGGGTTCATTTCAAGCTACCAAATACTATCATTTCAGAACAGGATAGTAGGTTCTTGAGAAATTTTTGGTCAATACTATGGTCACTGATGAACACCAGGCTCACCAAATCAACTTCCTTCCACCCCCAAATTGATGGACAAATAGAGGTGGTTAATAGGATGATTGTGCATATTATGAGAATGTACAATTATGAACATCTCGACACATAGGATGAGAATCTTCCATATGTTCAACACAACTACAATATCATATATTTACTAGCCACAACACTTTTCAGGTGTGCTTGGGTTACAACCATTGGCCCTAATTGATGTAGATTTTCCCATTTCATCCTCACAAGATGAATTTTCTTATGCTTAAATTGAGTCAGGCAAGGCCACTAGGTGTATTGAATGGATTCAACACATCTATCAACATTTCCATGGCATTTGGAGGAATCCAATGCCAAGTAGAAGCAGAGACATGACCAACAATGAGTTCCACACATGTTTTAGGTGGGTGACAAAGTTTGGTTGCATTTACAAAAGGAGCGGCTCATGGGACGCCATCGCAACCTTTTTCCACTTTGATATGAGCCCTACACTATCACCAAGGTGGTAGGAAATAATGCTTTCAAATTAAGCATTCATGCATTCCTTGGCCTACATCTGGTATTTCATGTGGAGCTCCTTTATCCATATTATACACTGTTACAAGATATATCAGAGGTGTCAGAGTAGTTGAAACCTATAGAAATCAACCTAGACTGCTTGGAGACATATACCATTGATATGATCATGGATAAATAAGTGAAGATAAATTGCCAACAATAAGTTCAACTCTATTGGGTTGTTAAAGCAAGGCGACTTCTTCACTAAGGCAAGTGGCTCACCAGGAGTCAAATTCATCAGGAATTTCCTCATATGATGAGGGTACCTAACAGAATGGATACAATTTCTTCCTATGGGGGGACGACTGATCTAAATGAACATCGATGGTCACCCACCTACTCCACTAGGTCAAAACACAATTTTCTTGCTTGGCAATTCTTTTTAATGTTTTTTGGGGTGTTGATCTTTTAGGGTTGTTTTGAGGCCCTAAATGATGTTTTTTTGGCATGGTAGCACCCAAAAAATAGTTGGAAGGAATATTTTAGTCCATTTAGAACATGTACTTCTCGCCCATACCTTTCCAATAAGATACCAGGGGTCCAAAATGAAGATTGTATGCAAAAGTTATGCCCCCGAGAAGTTGATGTATGAACTAACCACAACGAAGCTCACAAACCTTTTGGCGTTTCATATTCTAGGGTTAGGTTTTTTTTATGTTTAGGGTTTTATCATCAATGGTTTATGTTAGAAGGCCCTTTTGGCCTCATTTGTAACTCAAATTCTTATGGATGAGGGTAGCTGCCACATCTCTTCTCATAGATCGACTACCATCATTCTAGCTATTTTGTATTCTACATTTTATAGACTGTTCTATTTCATTAAGTTATAGAGTTTGAGTTTATTGTATCACTATGTTCTTTGCAATATATATCCATGTATTATGTTCTATACGTATTCTTTCATTTCATTCTCACACAAACCTAATCACCCCGGCTCGATGGCTTTGATTTGAATTCGTTGAGGGGTACAGGGAAAACAACTAAGCTTACAACCTTCATGCCATTATGGTGGAGGAACTATTATACAACATGTTGTAATCAAGCAATAAGATTACAATTAACCAAAAATCAAACAATCAAATAGAAATCTATCAAAGATAAATATTTGGACCAACATAAAAACCTTTTATTTGTGTTATTAAAAAGATATTACAAACCACATATCAGATTTAGTTCCCTAGATCAATTACATGAAATGAACAATTAAATAGTTAAAAATGAAAGGGTCATAATGATGGATACTAGCTAGCCATGACTCATTTGGTTGCTTTCAAATGTTGTAAGTGTTGTTTGGGATTTACTAGCGACTTGTAAAATTTTAAGTTTGGAAGTCCAAGAAATATATACCATTTTGGATTCTGAATGAGCATGTTTTTGAATGGTTGTAACATGCCAAAGTTATGAAAAATCATGAATTCAATGAGACATGAGTTCAAGAATCCAACTCATACTTTTTTCCTTAGATTCTTAATTATTCCTTTTTGAAAAATGCAAGATTGAGTTCAATTAAATGAAAGGATGTTCATATATTTGAAAACTAGATAAGTTCTTGCTATCATATTATGGCCCCTCATCTCTAAATTTGCTTTACTCCTCATCAAGTTATATAACACCTCTCAAAATCCTTTGATCCTAGTCATCGATCTCTCTAGAGTGACATTGATTGACTTCATCTTCATTGTTTTGACTAATCTGATGTTACATCCCTTGGCTGCATAGGCTCTAGAGTTAGAAATATGTTGTTCTTATAATGGGTTGTCGAGGACTGATTTGAGGTATTT
>LPNX010221192.1:246207-281754 GCA_001517045.1 Pseudotsuga menziesii | reverse complement strand
ATGTCTAGACATTCATAGATTGAGAAATTCATTGAGAAAAACTTCAATTTGTAGAAGTTGAAGATTGAAAGTTTGCTTATTAAAACAAGAGCCACGAGGTGGCAATGTCCCCGAAATTGCCACCCTAGTAGTTTCTAGCTTAACATATGTTAACATGAACAAAACATTACATCTGAACTCAAATTAGAACAGAGTCTTAATTATAAATTTTAAACAAAAGTATTTTATAAAAGAGAAACCACTACTCCACGAAATATCTAATTTTATGGAAAAGAAAAACGATATCAAGCTCCAACCCTAACTAAAAGTCTCAAGTTAGTTTCCATATCTAGGCCGACCCTTCCAATGCGTAGTGGTGAGCCAATGCCTCTAAAGATATAAATTTTAAACAAAAATGTATTTTATAAAAGAGAAACCAATACTCCACGAAATATCTAGTTTTATGGAAAAGAAAAACGATATCCAAGCTCCAACCCTAACTAAAATTCTCGGGTCCGTTTCCATATCTAGACTGACTCTTCCAATGCGTAGTGGTGAGCCATTGCCTCTAACGAAATATCAAAGAAAAAGATTACCTATGAATAAAGAAAGAAAAAGTTAAACCTAAAAAAGCTATCTTTTGTTTCCAGGTAAAATACTGAAAAAATGCAACACCATTGTGGTTAAGGAATGAATTCACTTCATTCTTTATATATATATATATATATGTATTGATCTAGCTCTGGAGGGTATATATATATATCCGGTTATCCAATCTGTGGACAATATACCTATATATATTTACTTATACATGTCTCCACCCTTGTTTTCGCACTTATCGAACTAGCATTTTAAGGGAATCTGCGGAATGGAAATCAATAAATTAATAATAGCATGAACAACAACAAACAGAAACCATAGGAAACAAATCCCCTCTCCATCAATTAGAAGATGGATGCTTAATAAGAAGAAATTAAAGTTTGCATCCTAGCTAAGCCCAAAACAATTGGCAAAAAAGAACTAATATGCATTATATAAACCCTGTCTTTGAAATGAATAAGTAGACACACCACCTTTTTCCAACAGAGGCATTCAACACCACCGATAACACAAGCCTGGAATGGGATAAATCCAAACCCACAAATGCAATTTAAAGAAACTAGACATCAAGACACGACATAGAGGGTTCAAGATTCAACATTCCATTGAGCCCTAGCTTGATAGTCTTTGTCAAATCGAAAAGTTTTATTAGTTAGTCATAGTCGTCGAACAACCAAGGCAAGAAGGGGAAAAAAACAAATTAATTGTATCTAGCATTGGTTTGGGCACAATGCTTATAGCGAGGCCGCATAAAGCATGACGAGAATGCATTTTTTTCCTTTTCACGGAAACAATGAAAGAGCAACATGAAAAATATATGCAACTATTGCAAAAAGGGAAAAATGAGAACAACATACACGTGTTTTTGCAACCATATCACCCTATTATGGTTTGCCTGGGAAAGAAGAAAAAATACATGCAATACAAACATAACACAATGAAATAACTCCAAACATGCTAAACCCTGCGCCATGAAGCCAGAGTGGCCACATTCTAGAGGCTTGAACACTTTCAAAAAAACAAAGTTTCCAAAATCAATACAAGACCATTTTGGCCACACAAAGACACCTCTGACCATTTTTCCCACACATATGTATTCCAAATTCAATATAGACATTGCCAAAACTATAGATGGAAAGCGCGTTTACACACCTGGGAACACAACAAGAAGGAAAGCATCAACGATGTCTTGACAGATGATAACAGTGACCATAATCGAATGGTCGATTTCTTGACCCAAGATGGAAATGAATGCCGCAACAGTAAACACTAACAAAACAGAAACCATGACCCAACAAGCCAACCCAACACTATGAGAGAATAGCAAGGCAACACTACAAGCTACGCAAGTGTAGATTCAAGAAAATAATGAAAGCCGCCAGGAACAGAATGAAACCCGCGCTAGAACACGGCTTTCCACAAACAAAACAATGTCTCTGGCTTTCCTGTCAAAGGTTTTATTCATCGTGTATCAATATTTACGGGCCTTGTTACAATAAGTTGCTCCCTTCCTTTGCTCCTTCAATAAGTTGTAAAAATTGTCTCTGCAAAACATTAAAAAAACAATAACAAAACCAAAGATGCAAAAAAAACAAAAAATCAATAATCAAAACTAAACATGTAGAAAAACCAAGAACATTTTCAATAATTTCTCTGTAATAATAAAAACGAAAAGAACCTTCATACCATCGCAAAAAACCAAGACATCCAACCAAATATAAAAGAACAACTTTCAATAATTTCAAATTTAAACCATAAAAAAGACAACATTCCCACCATAACAAAAAATATGAAAAAAAAATCAATAATTTCGAATTGAAACCATAAAAAAAGACAATTTTTCGACCATAACAAAAATCTCTCTCCGTCATGTCAACATACCGCAATACCAAAAGAAAGTTTTCTCTTGCAGCCATTTAGCTTAATTGATCTAGACTGAAACGCATTGGTAGTCGACCTACCTGATATCATCAAGATAAAATTAGCTTTGCATACAAAATTTACACACTCGCAAGGCTTTACTAACTGGTTTCTTCCAACAAAAGAGTAAAAATTTAGCATTTTTCTCGCCATGAACAGGTGAACTTCAAAGTCCAAAATTTGAAAGAAAAACTGCAACCCAACTGGGCATCATTATTTATGAAAATTTTCCTCCAAATCCAGTCTCCTGTCGGACAGAATTCTATGCAAAAAAACAAAGTTAATACAATATACCTGCAAGTGCATCTAGGAGCGTCGATTTCCCAGATCCTGAAGGACCCACAAGAGAAATTAGGGTTTTAAGCTTTGCATATCTAGTCAAGCCAAGAAGTACAGTCTGAGTTTCATCGTTGCTAATAGAAACAGTAACAAAGAGCTCTTGCCCTGTGAGCCACGCAGACACATTCCCAAAATTATTTGTGTCTGTCGTTTCCTTTCACAACGTTTGGCTGAGCGGACTTAAACCCCCAACAACGTGGGGAGAACACAGTCCGCCTTTAAGATCTTCAATCACAACAAAACTTATGTTTTAGAGCTGAAAGAAAAGGCTCATGATCCCTTAAAAACATAATGCGGTTATAACCCCAAGCCATACATTACAAATCAACAGAGAAGAAACATAGTGATGTAAGAAAAACCGCAACTATCGTGAGAAATGAAGAGCAAGAAGTGTATGAGAAGAAATTGAAACCGAAACTGATTAGTAGGGCAGGTTCGGTAGCTCAGAGGAATAAATGATAGGCAACTCAAAGTAAAAGTTGGCATGAATGATATCCACCACACGAAAACCAAAACAAGAGCACCACCGCACATGCAAACCAAAAGCATCGGACGACGGAAACTACGGCGGAAACCTCGCCACCTGGAAACCTATTAAATGATTCATTCAATCCTTCCTCACGTCATACTGCTGCCAACGCCTGAGAGCAGACTCCCAAGGCATGACGACGGCATCTCCCAACCAATCAGTGACAAAATAACAAATCTTCATTTAATTTTAAATAAAAACACACTTAAACTTTAGGCTCACCAAGGTTTCCTAGGTAGAAAATAATCCACCTGACCCAAATATAAATGTCCCCCGTTTAATAACCAAACTATAAAATATTAAACGCATGGGACTGGGTTTAGTTTAGGTTGTCTATCATTCATTCCTCTGAGCTACTGCACCTGCCCTCCTAATCAGCTTTTGTTTCAGTTTCTTCTCATCTCAATGCCCATTTCAATTGTCTCTCAAGAAGTGTTAACCCCTAGATTTACCAATGCAACTGGAGGGTTATAAGATCTAGTGATATTTGGTCCATCTAGTTCATTTATAGGTGCATCTAGACATTCACACTGATCAGAGCCAAATTTAAAGTCAGTTTCACGAGATTCTCACCAAATTCTGAGAAACTGCTAGGCCCACGTGTCAGAGAAGTTTTCATATTCTTAGTCTTCACAAGCTCATGAATTCCAATGAGCCCATTTTGGGCGACATGCAAACAGTTTCACAACAATTACTATTTTTAGTAGTGTGCTTTTCAAGGCTTACATGTCGTTTATAAGCATATATTTGGGTTCCTTCTAGAAACGCTAGTCTAATGAGATTGCTTTCTTCCACATACAAGAAATTGTTATTTTTAGCAATGTCTAACTTTAGACTTGCCATATTTGGCAGCAGTCTCATAGATGTTTCCTCATTTTTAGTCTTTCCTTCTTTTTCTATTTTTTTAAATTAGAATATATTGGAGGCATGTCTATATTTAGCAATTTCTATTTGTGGTAGGTACATGTTGTGATGTCACAGTTCCAGGTATGGGTGAAGGATGATGAGTCAAGAGCAGTGCTAAACAACTGGATTGTTCTCTCAATGTCGCACATGGCAACATGTTGGAGGTTTTCTATTGCTATGAGGTTCGTAAATGGACCAAGGCTAAAACCCTAAAATTGAATTGCTTAACCCAAATTTGAATTACTGTGTTTAGTGGTAATTCTTGCTTAGTTTGACTTTTCAAAAACGGTAATTCAACTTGCCAATTTGGTCTAGACAAAGCCTAAAATAGTCTGCTAACGTAAGGAAGTCCAAAACCCTAATTCTTATTGCTACTTCGATCCAAGCAAAAAGCCTGTAGTGATGTTGCTATCCAAAGCTGAGTTAAATTACCGATGTTATTTTTGTCAGGCAGAAATCTAGTTCAATTGCTTTTGTTGTAGCTGGAAATCTTGCTAATTCCATCAAGCCCTAAATCCTAATCATTCTTGTATCTAATCCTTTCAATTTTTTCTAAATTGGTCATGCCAAGCGCTTTTGCTATTTTTGAGCTTGATTGGCAAAAATGTTAATTTCATCGTGCTGATTTTGCCAAGTAAGAGCATAATTATGTTTGATCTCATACTTTGGCATGTCAAAATTTCCTCCTTATCCAATATTAGCATATGAGATGTTATCAGAACAATACCTTTGAGGAGAATTCGCGAGATGAAGATTTGAGATTGTATGTTGGAAGATAAACCACTTGCATGGCAGAGCCCAACGAGTCCATAGGTAAAACCACCAGCATATCAAGCATGATATTTCTGGCAACAATAGTTAGTCAACAGCAAAGTCAGCATTGAGGTGATTTGGTTCTAGCAAGCTTTATCAATAGAATCATCTCACCAATTGCAAGCTACAGGAACAGATTCCTAGATAGTATATTCCACATAGGAATAAATGCTGGATGGAGATACTTTTAGCAATTTTTGTCATAAGAAATGAGTAAACAACATATCGGTTGAAAGAAAGGTGACTTATTTCTAGCTGTTTAGTGCCCTTCCAATGATATAATGGCAGTTGTCTGTACAATATCAGCACTGGAAGAGGCTATATTTTGCAAATATTAATGCTGGAATTGGCAAACAACAGTTGAAGCATGATGAAAAAATGTGATCTGAAGACATTCTCTAGCAGTTTGAAACTGTTAAGATTAGAAACATCAATCGTATCATAGTTTGCATGCTACGGGTGCCTTTGGATTCCTCTTAATAGAGATGTGTGATATTCCTTGCTAGTTACAGCCCCTAAAGCTCATCCAAACAATGCTTTTGCCACAAATGCTCATCCAAAAAATCAAGCCAACACAGTTGGCAGCCATGTAGACTTTGTCAATTTTAGCATGTTTCTTTCCTTCTTCCAGACAGTTTGGGTTTCTATACATACAGAGATGAGAGACTTTGCAGAGGTTAGAATCTAGCTAATATTTTTTTAACAGATTGCAGATGCGGAACTCTGATCATCTATTCAGCCAACAATTCCAGCAATTTTCCTCCATCATCACATGTGACTAGATCTCTAGCAGCCTTCTGTGTGTTATCACTATGATGTAATCCATGTCTCTTGATTAATACATTGATTTGGTTCAATTATGCCTTCTCTCTGGTTCCTATTACTTCTTCGTTGGATGTTAGTTTGATAATATTGCAATGATTTGGTTGGATTAGGCACTTACTTTAATTTCCTAATCACTTAACGCACATATTCTTTTATCCTTTTCATTTCGTTCACTGTTGTAGTTGGTTTAGAAATCTAATATCAACCATCTTGATTTTAATGAGAATTTACCCTTGTTCTTGACTACTTGCAGGCATCTCGAGAATGAGTATTTGTGTGCTGATCAAATTGGAGTATATGTAGATCAGGTTGTTTCATGACAGCATACAACTGCTAGGGACACCACCCTGATACTGGAAGAGCACCAGCCCAAATGGAGATGGATTAGCAATGACAGGACTATATGGCCTATAAATATTAGGCAGGTGTGCTGGTGCAAATTTCTGTGATAACAAGTAGCTCACAGAGTACTTTAAGAAACTTATTTACCATTTCTTTTGGCAGTTAAACCCAGTTTTTCATTGAAAAGTGTTCAAAATCTGTTTTACAATTAGGCTACTTTTGGCTAAAAATTGCAACTGAGTGCATTATATTTTGTCAAAGCCACTCAAGCCTTACACCACCTCATGCACATAGAAGACCTTCTTAGCACAGGAAATGAGCCTGCAATATTTTTAACCTTGAACATCTCCACTAGAGAGCGCTCCAACTAGCCTGTAGACCACATCCCAACTGGCCCTTTCTAGTTTAAACTTTAATTTGTTGTAGCAACATTAGAGTAGTTTCATATCGGTCTATGTGAAAACGCCCTAAGTTTCTATAGAAGCTACTTTAATAAACCATTGAAATTTGCAAAATTTTGGGGCCTCAGTCCTCGCACTCCCATTCATGATAGAAGAAAAAAAATTTAAATAAGCAATGTAGAATATTTAAAATCAATGGAAGTTTCTGAAAAACCCTTCTAGCACTACTCAATGGAATGGTGGCAGCGACACACTAGGATATCAGACCACCCACCAAGGTTTATTCTCCCAAGAATCAAAGACCAAGTGCAAGACTTGGGTGATTTTGATGGCAGATTGAAATTACCCTTGTCATGGAATCATCATCTAAGAAAAAGTGCTTGTGATTAATGGTTTGCTATTGGAAACCCACCAAGGTTTATTCTCCCAAGAATCAAAGACCAAGTGCAAGACCTGGATGATTTTGATGGTAGATTGAGATTACCCTTGTCATGGAAACTTCATCTAAGAAAAAGTGCTTGTGATTAATGGTTTGCTGTTGAAAAAGTGCAGTGCCTGATGTAGTTAGGCCAGTTGTAATGTTTCTGGAGTTTAGAGGAAGCACTTAAAAAAAGGAAAACATGGCTGGGCACTACATATACACATAATTTAATTTCGAGCCATGTCATACAAAAACCAGAGTATGTGGGTATCCTCCAATGGTAGTGCTTAAAACCATCAGAAAGCAATGAGTTCAATTTATGTGGAGTAATGAAACACAAACACAACAAGCACAAAACACTAAATATACATTACAATCATAAATTGGGCCTTAATCGTTCCTAATGCTGACTATGATACATGCTTCAATTGGTAACAAGAACATTTCCCATGCCCAAGAAAAAATGTTGTGTTTACATAAGTTAATGAACATATTACCATTTCTCATATTCAATGGCCTTTCAAACAATCTCAGCGGGTCAGAGCCTTCTACACAGGCTTCGTACAACACCACTTTGACACACAAAAACATTCCAACATTCAGCACATGGACAACGATTAGCTTTAAATTACTTTGAACAAACTCCACAACTTAACCCTCAAAGCTTACAGGGCAAGTTCTCTCGCAGCTCGGGGACTCTAGAATCGGCCTTTCTTGTCCGGCCTCTCACTGCTGAAATATATCGAGAGGTACATTATATTGTTCTAGCTGGGCCACATTAAAAATGCATATTGTTACCATGAGACGGTTTAATGCAGGAGCACAATTACTTTTTCCATTAATTCTTCCACCATTTTCCAAACCAAAAAAACTTGTCTGGCAGCCAGGATTAATCCTGGAATAAAATTTATGAAATCCGACTGGAGTAGGAGATGAAGAATGCTCGGGTAAACAAAAAAACGTAAGAGACACCGCCATAGCCATCATCGTCCTTTTATGCAGAGTAAATAATTGAGATGATGATAAGACACTGAAACTGATCAGTAGGGCAGGTGCGGACCGCGGTAACCCAGTGGCATGAATGATAGCCACCACACGAAAACCAAAACGAGAACACCACCACATGCATCCATGAGTCCATCAATGCATGGCTCGGGCAGTCAATTCTCGGGAAACCGCGGCGTACTTGAACTTAAATGACTGGGTGTTTCGCTCACTCCATCGCACGCCTGCACTAAACTCACCTGTCAGAGTTAGTTCTCGTACGGTGCTGTAGTAACCGGGGTAAGTCAACCGCTCGTGGGATAAGCGTTCACCAAATCGCCCCGTTTTTCCGGCCGATTTTTGATTAAAATCAGTCAAATGTTTGCTGTGAAATTGTTTATTTCACAGTTTTGGAATTCTACTAATTTTATTAGCTTTTTCTATACTAAATCGGGCATTTTAAAACTACCCAAATGATTAAAATTACGATTTAATTCTTCGAAAGTATGATTTACACCAAAATTGATCTGCCGGATTCGGGGGCGATTTGGTGAACCCTTATCCTGCTCCGAACTTGTGTAACATATATATGCTCATAGAACTGATTTTTGATAACTCACTTTTGATTTATCCAATTAAAAAAAATTAAAATTTTAAGCTTCATAAAGAATAATGTTAAACCTGCATAAATTTAACCTCTACCATTAATTATAAGATTAAACATTCTCTTCACATGGTCTCTCCCGATATGATGATATATATTACACAAGTTCGATTAGCTTAACAATATTCATAAAATTATATATATAAATATTGATAAAATTATAAATATAATTTTTTTTTAAGTTTAAAATATTTAAATGTGTTTTTCAAATCAAACTTAATAATTTATTAATAATATTGATAAAATTCTAAATATACCCTTTTTTGTTAGGTTTAAAATATTTAAAAATTTATTAATAATATTGATAACATAAATATTGATAAAATTTTAAATATAATTTTTTTTAGTAAGTTTAAAATATTTGATAATTTGTAAGGGAATTATATATTTATTTAAATACTTTATCATAATTATTTATTTATAAAATGTTTTTTTGATATTTTTGAATGATATTATGAAATATTTTATTAAATGTTTATTAAATATTTAAATGATTTAGAATTTTTTAATAATTTTATATAAAATTTGATTAAAAATTTAGAAACATGGTTGAAATTATAAATATGAGTGGTTAAGATTATACAAAATTGATATAATAAGTTATTTGAAGAAAATAAATTTATTTACATATTTTAAACTATAAATTAAATAATAAAAAATCATCATTAGAAAGAAGATTATTTTAAAGTAACAAGTTTAATTTTACTTAATAATGTTAAACTTATTTATAATCTTTAAAATAAAACGATGTGTAAAGGTTTTTAATATTAATAAATATATACAAGCAATTTTAATAGAATATAACTACATAATAAATTTAATTATGTATATTATTTAAATGAAATAATAAATTTTTAAATATAAATTTATATGATGATGATAATAATGTTGATAATGATGGAAACTAAATTTGGTTATTTAAATGAAATAATAATTTTTTTTAAATTTAAGATTATAATTTTAAAGATTATAAATAAGTTTAACATTATTACGTAAAATTAAACTTGTTACTTTAAAATAATCTTCTTTCTAATGATGATTTTTTATTATTAAATTTATAGTTTAAAATATGTAAATAAATTTAATTTCTTCAACTAACTTATTATATCAATTTTGTATAATCTTAACCACTCATATTTATAATTTCAACCATGTTTCTAAATTTTTAATCAAATTTTATATAAAATTATTAAAAAATTCTAAATCATTTAAATATTTAATAAACATTTAATAAAATATTTCATAAAATCATTCAAAAATATCAAAAAAATATTTTATAAATAAATAATTATGATAAAGTATTTAAATAAATATATAATTCCCTTACAAATTATCAAATATTTTAAACCTACTAAAAAATTATATTTAAAATTTTATCAATATTTATGTTATCAATATTATTAATAAATTTTTAAATATTTTAAACCTAACAAAAAAAAGTATATTTAGAATTTTATCAATATTATTAATAAATTATTAAGTTTGATTTGAAAAACACATTTAAATATTTTAAACTTTAAAAGAAATTATATTTATAATTTTATGAATATTTATATTTATAATTTTATGAATATTATTAAGCTAACAGAACTTGTGTAATATATATCATCATATCGGGAGAGACCATGTGAAGAGAATGTTTAATCTTATAATTAGTGGCAGAGGTTAAATTTATGCAGGTTTAACATTATTCTTTATGAAGCTTAAGATTTTAATTTTTTTAATTGGATAAATCAAAAGTGAGTTATCAAAAATCAGTTGTATGAGCATATATATGTTACACAAGTTCGGTTCACTTACCTTGGTTACTACAGCACCGTACGAGAACTAACTCTGACAGGTGAGTTTATTGCAGGGTGCGATGGAGTGAGCGAAACACCCAGTCATTTAGGTTCAAGTACGTCGCGGTTTCCCGAGAATTGACTGCCCGAGCCATGCATTGATGGATTCATGGATGCATGCATGAGCTGACAAAGTCTTAATGACTCTGCAACTCTATCGTTAGCTCTCGCCCACATGTAGACCAAAATCATGGGACGACGAAAACCACGCCACCTGGAACCTCTTAAATGATTCATTCAATTCTCCCTCATGTCATACTGTCACCAACGCCTAAGAGCGGACTTCAAGGCGTGACCACAGCATCTCCCAACCAATCAGCGTAGAACGAAATAACAAATCTTCATTTAATTTTAAATAAAAACACACTCAAACTTTAGGCTCACCAAGGTTTCCCAAGTAGAAAACAATCCACCTGACCCAAACCCAAATATAAATGTCCCGAGGGACATAAAAAGAGTAAAGGAAGTTGTCATGATGGCACGAAGCTTGACATTGTGAAATAAGAGTATTGGGATAGGATGAATGATCAGACCATTACCTTGATTGGTTATTTTATGTGATTTTGTGTTAATGAAGACGCTAGGGAAAACTACAACAAACCATTACCTTGATTGGTTAATTTATGTGATTTTGTGTTAATGAAGACGCTAGGGAAAACTACAACAAATAAGCTTGGGATAAGTTTGGCTTGTTGTATGAGGCTAAATTCCTCTTGAATTTGATATTCAAGTGAAATAATTTGTATGGTTTGAATATGAAAGATGGTTTTGGGTTACATATCACCTTAATGTCATAAATTCCTGGTAACACAGAAGGTGTTATTTAAGGTGTTGCTTCTCTGAAAAAGTTTCATCTGTGGACGACGTATGAGAAGTCTCCCCGTGTCTTGTCTTTAATGAATTTTCTAAATAATATTATATATATTTTTAAAACCTTTCTTATTTATGTATTTAGGATTTGGAGGATCTGCCAAGGATCTTCTGCCAGGACTCTTCAAAATCCATTCTCCGCGCATTTATAGACAACCTGGCGAATACCAGCGGAAGTTGCATTCCGTAAATTGCACTGCCCGCCTAAGAAGACCAAGACCAAGAAGGAACTGATAGTGGGAATCAATATTTTCTCCACTCTTCTTTGTTTGAAGCACCATATCATTCAAAAATGGAAGAGCACCAGAAACTGTTTCAGGACAGTGTTCTGCCAGGGATATCAAGAACTCTTTCTTAGCAGCTCTTGTTTTGTAGCTGAGTTGAATATAACTAGGAGTAAACTTTCTACCCGAACATTTGCACCGATCAGACGACCAATAACTCATGATGTGAAAGCTCACATGAGCCGTGATGTGAAAGCTCACATGAGCCAGGTCCTCCGATCGGTGCAAATGGTCGGGTAGAAAGGTTACTCCATATAACTACACCATCTTGAATATAACTACATCAATAATTTATAGCAAAAACGATCCCAGTGAGATCACCTGAAGAAAAACGCTGGTAGCAGGCAGCATTGCACTAATTTACCCTTTTGAGTTCCATCCAATATTTCATGTCTATACATACTTAAGTTTACAAGTAGGAATGATCGTGCGACAAGTTCCAATTTTAAAAGCAAATCTACCTGATAGTCTAATGAGGGTACCTTATAATAGACAAACTCGAGTGCAATTAAACTCGGTAATACTGCTCTTTTCTTTAAAATTGGTTTGCAATTAAGCTTTATTTTCTTAAACCCTGTAACCCTGTAATACTGCTATGCAATTAAGCTTCATTTTCTGACTGAATTTTTTGTTTTAGAATAACAGAAAAACATGACCCTCTCCTTGTAAATACTAAAACACCCCGTGAGAGAATAAAACTTAAATCAAAATACAGTATGCAGTTCCATAAAACATGGCAATAAATATGTTAGTAGATAACCTAGCAAAAACAATAATTTAATGTCATCAGAATTGGCATTTGGCCAGAGATATGAGCAAGAGTAATTTTTCATTATGTTGTGAAGGCATAGATCACTCAAATGCATACTCACCCATGATTAGCTTCAGAATTGCTTCAACTTCTAGGTGGCGCCTTTGAATCTGCTGCAGGCGAGCGTGCAGCAGGGGAATGTGCATCATCTGCATCTGAGTCACTCCCCAACGAGAGCGTGTAGATTTTACAGTTTGCCATACTGCTTGAAGAAGAACCCGAATCACTACTCAAGCTACTAGAACCACTAGACTTGCTTGCATACCCCCCATCCTTGTCAATCTCCACGGGAGGGAAGTTTGTAGATGGCATATCATCATCCATGTCAACGTCTTCTTCTCCTTGTTCCCCTGTTTTGTGCATTCAACAAAGCAAAATGATTCAAGGAACAGTTTAAAATGGTGGGAAAAGGATAACGTTTAATCTAATCATTTCGTCCTGTATCTTATGCTAAGAAAATAATTTGCATAGCCATAAAAAAATCCATAATTTTTTTGCAAAGAGATAGTTAACAATCAAAGCATTTTTTAAGCTCTTCCCCTGCCTAGTCTGTGAAAAGATTAAGGCCTCGCAGTTCGAAGAGCTTCGTTTTGGACACAATTTATTTATCTTACCGATATCTTTCGCTGCCTCGCGACTCTATCTCCTCCTTTTGCTTAACCATCTTGAATTATACAACACAGCATAGCACGAGGAACTTTGCTACTGACACAAGTTCTTGACTAGAGTCTTTTGTTGCCGAGGTCGGTTGGTGGGGAAATCGTGTATCTTCGTGACTGACTCGAAGCTTCGGAAAATCCTTTCCCTTAACAGACTTGGATCACAAAACCCAGAACGTGCAGGCTTCAGAGAAACAACTTCTTTAAGTCCAATTACAGGTAATTATGGAATAATTCTAAGTAATACACAAGAATACTAAGCTTTAGGAGTAAACTACTTAACCGACCATTTGCACAGATCGGACGACCTGGCTCGCGTGAGCGGTCACATCCGACATTGTCGGTTGTCCGATCGGTGCAAATGGTCGAACAAATAGGCCAATCTCTAAGCTTTATATAATACTAAGTAATACACAAGAAGCTTGTGGAAGAGTCTTCGGTTTGGTGAGGGAAGTTAACAAAATAATACAGATCATTATTAACGGTACTTGGACACTAAAACGTGTTAAGCTGCATATACTACCTCGTGTCCTCTTCTCCGTCATTATCCCAGATCTCAGAACAGGTTATACTTATTATTTATTCTACCCAATTATTATCATTATTAATGCCACTTGGCCATATATTTTTATAATAGGGAGGTCAGGGCACGAATATGAATATGGGGTCCGTCCAAGAAGGGACTCCGAAGCAGCGGCTTCTTGTTCATCGTGTCCAACAGGCACTCGATCAATGGAAGAGAGACATTCAGAGTTATTATTAAGGTGGGGTAAAGCAGGAGTCAGATCTATGACCGGCCTGATGATCTGCCAACCGAGTGCCCATTTAGTTCGGTAGAACATAGGTCTGATGTTGTAGCTCGAATTATATTTTTTTAATTTATATTTATATTTATATTTTTTCTAATTTTTATTTTTTGGGCCTTTTTGTTTATGGATTTTTAAAAACTTGAAACACAATATTTTCTTTACCTCTCAACTTTATTTGGCCATGATCTTTAGTACATGAGATTATAAGAGGATCCAATCGAATGGTCGACACAAGTGTCGCTTGTGCAAATTATGATGTGTAGAAATTTTGATGTCTCCCATAGTTCAAGTTTTAATTTCAAAGGTATAGTTCCTCCACGTCCAGGTAGGTATAGTTCCTCCACGTCCAAGGGTTTAGAGGTTCTTTAAATCTACCTAGAACTTGGAAAAATCCTATAACTATGCCCCTTGGATTTTTGGACTTTTTTGCTTTGTAAGATTTTGTTGGCATAGGCGAAAACATTGACTTAATCACTAAATATTTTCAAATTTAAAAACTTTATGTACACAAGCCTTTTGGATGAATACCTCATCACTATGAGAAGTTAAAGAACTTAAAGTTACTGAACTTGACTGGAAATTCATTAACCGGTAAAATGTCAACGGAGCTCGGGATGCTCCAGGGTCTCCGACATCTTGAAATTGGATACATTTTCTACGAGGGTGGGATTCCATGGCAGTTCGGCAACATGATATAGCTGGACTATTTGGATGTTGCGCAATGTAATTTTGTCTGAGTTTTTTCCTTTGGAATTGTCTGAGTTTATTCTTTGTTTTTTTTCAAGAATAAACTCAGTGGCTCAATCCTGCCTCGGTTCAGCAATCTACGCAACCTCGTGTCTATAGACTTGTCCAATAACACGATCTTCGATTCGATTCCCAGGGGGTTCTCTAATCTCAAGAATTTGAACCTTCTAGGCCTCATATATAACAATCTAAGCGGCACCATGCTTGAGGGTATCGGCGATTAGTCCAACCTGGAGGTGGAGGTTTTCTTTATTTGTGTAATTCTTTCATCGGAATTCTACCTCAAAACCTTGGTAGAAACCGCAAGCTCATGCAGCTTGATGTTTTCTCGAAGTAACGGAGTAAGCTATCATTCCACCATGTCAAGTGGGCCCGTACAAATCATCGAATATATAGCTTACTCCTTATTGAATTCCCCATCACATTATACACGAGGGAACACATCACATTTTTTCCCATGGAAGAGTACTACATATATGTGTATGGTCAAACAAAATGGATCACGACTGGTGTCAACCAACCACCTCTTCAACAAAATTCGGTGACTCGTGAGGGATTCATGTATTTTCAAAAGCTATGTTTTCAATTTATGACAAAAATAGGGTATCAAGAACACTATGTAAGTCCAATTCATGAATAGATCCATAATTAGGTAGTTTTACAAACTAACTTAAGCAAATAATAGATCTGGATGATTATTAATGAGATTAAATATTTTGTGGTTATATGGGAAGATTTCGGAGTTCATGTGGGTAAGCACATTTCCTCGATCATGGTGATCAAGTCATTATGATGAGCATGGACGTCAATTTTTTGTGAGATCTATTAAAGGGAAATTCATTTTAACTAGCAATTGCCCCAAAAGGTGCAATAAAAGGCCGAAGAAAAAATGAATATATACATAAATTGAATTGAAGAGTAATATCTCATCCTAGAATAAGTGCACAATGGACAAACCAACCTAAAAAAACACTTCTCTGTTGAAAAACAATCTTTCTTGATATTTGAATATAGATAATTATCATACTTAAAGTCATAAATATTGTAAATTTATATTTACAATAATATTTGTAAGCAATGTTCTTTTAGTTTGTAAGAACGTGTAGAAATTAACCGAACCTAACGAAATGAATAGATAAATGTTCTTGTATATTAATATTGAAAAGTTAGAGAAACAAAAATAAATGTTAAATTTCAACATGTTCACACTTCACACTGTATGGTAATTTATGTGATGTGCAAATGAAGTTGTTATCTATGCTACTTGGTAATAGATTTTTTTCATATATGAGTTTTGTCTACTCTTTTTGTATGTAGCTAGTGTATTTTTCTTTTTCGGCAAAGTACTTTGAGAAATATATGTGATGTCTTTTGAGCAAAGTATTGGGATGTTTTAGTCAAGGTGAGATAGCTAGCTCAAGGTGGAATCTTTTTGGAAAAATGTAATTATGTATTGCACAACTTTTTATAATTTTAAGTTGTCATTTTAGCTTTGAAAAAAATAAACATTAAAATTCAACATTGTTGATACATTACAATGCTTTATAAATATTACACGGTAATTTTTATTTTTTGTAAATAAAAACATTATATTACATCAAATGGACACCATTACAGTGCTGGGAAACAAAATAGGTCTAACAGTTCTCTGGCATGGAGAAACCCCGCATAGAGCTGGACACGAGCCACAGAGGCTGAAAGACAAGGGAAAAGACTTAGACTAGTAGTGGGAACGCAGGCCCTATCCTTCCAAAGCAAAGATGAGATAACACCCTGAGCTAGGACAGGACATCGCAAAAACCTGGGCTGCAGGAGAAGCCTCATAACATGCCAAAAAATCATAGGAGAGAACTTTAAAATCTTAACAGGCCGAATTACCAGGCTACGGAAGAAACAATAGATCCAGGAAATCACTCCATTTTATGAAAAGCCGAGGGCAGACATGACATAGTTGGAAGAGCTGGAGCAGGAATTGCACCATGGGGGTTCTGGACCAGCGGAGAGGGAGATAAGATCCTTCTATGCTTCTTACTACATTGACCGCAGCTATCCCTCGGGCGAGCCACCTCGTCAAAACCTTTACCCATGACAAAGAAAGAGACACCCAGTATGGAAGCAATAACATCAACCTTCTGGTGAATAAGGTGGCATTCGCCATTATGGTGTTTCCATTCTCTCACCGGTTCCTCATCTCCCGCCATCTTTGCTTCCCGTTCCATGTAAGAATGGCCGACCATCTTCATGTTCACCCAGTACTGCATGAGGAGGAGGTCGTAAGCCGCAGCACGCCCCGCAGTGGAGCCAAGATCCAAGACCCAGTCCAACACCTCCTGATGGAGATCTTCCTTGGGCATATTTCTCACGCTGTTCCAAAGGTTGTCGACCTTACCCTCCACTTCCCGTCGGATGTTCAGGGGGATATTATCCTTGAAAAATTCAACCTCTTCTTGGGCCTAGAGTTGCACTCTCGTAGCCCCGCGGGAGAGTTTTGCAGCACCCTGCTCGGACGGGGATTCACCACGGGCTTTGCCCTTAACCAATTGACTATGTGGAGCCATTTCCAGTAAAAGAGAATTATGAGCAAGGGCACGGGGAAAGGAGAAGGCAGAGAGCCGCACCCAGACTAGACTAGAGGGCCATGGGAGAAACCAAAGGAAACGAAAGGCAAGGAACATGATTGAACAATGAAAATGGCTCGACCATTGGGACGAGAAATAAGAAGGAAAGGGAGAAATCATTACCCCATCTGAATCATACCAGGATGACGTCATTGCTCTGGAGCAGACCACCTCCCTCGTACCCTCTGCCATGGTTGAATATCTTGCCAAAAGGATAGCCCTGTCAATTCAGCTGTCCCTCTTCACCTTGTCCATCTTTTCATCTACATTTCCAACGAGAAAAATAATGGCCAAGTACAACCACCTCTGCCATCGATCATTTGCCTCATTAAAACACTCAGGCATCTTGGAGTTGGCCTGTCATGGCATGCTTGCACTGGCTGTCACCGATATCCACCGCATCAATCAGGCATGCCTCTTGCATACCACCCACGAGATCCTGTGCCACCAGCTGTCTGCAATGATGAGCCCATTCATTTGCTTCGAAGGACTCAAGCGGGCCCCATTGATGATCCAACTCCCCCTCAACCCCCACGTTCGCAAGGAGGTCCGCTGCCTTGTTGGCGTCGCGTCTTACGCGGCAGAACGAGACCGCGGGGTGGGCATGGATCATGCCACGAAACTCATCCAAGCGACTGGCTAACCTCCAGCTGGTGGACACTTGGCTGCTGACTTGGTCGTACGCTAACCGCCTTGCCATCTGAACCATGATACTGGAGTTGCCCTCAATTATCATCGGAAAACTGTTGCTATGCACCAGATAGTTCAAACCTTGAATCATCCCTTCGAGTTCTGCAGAATTGTTGGTGTCTTGGCCTATGGTTCCCAGAAAGATGAAAATAACCCTTCCTTGTGAGTCTATGCATAATCCTCCATATCCTGCCGCACCAGGGTTTCCTCTGGAAGAGACCACAACTTGGGGCTGGAAGGATGAAGGATCCTATCGCGCTTGCGGAGCCCATCCAACTGGGATTTGTCCAAACCCCAGAATTCGCCAACATGAATTTCGTCAGTGGGTATGAACTTATCTTCGTCGTGCCATTGCATGCTCTTGATGGAGGAGAGAAGATTTTCCCGCACCGTCTTCCAGACCGTATCAAGGCTGGAGCGTTTGTCCCTGAAGATTCGGCCATTCCTTTCCTTCAAAATGCACCACATGATCATACCAGGTAAGGCGTTCCAGATGGTCCTGATAATTCTGTTTTTGAAAGTTTTTTGGTTCCATTCCATCAAAGTTCTCACTGGCTGGGCTCTTTTTCAGAAACCCATAGCCCCTTTATCCCAAATGGCTGCAGCAAAAGGGCATCTATCCAGGAGATGGTTTGTTGTTTCCTCTGCCTGAGAGCATAAGCAACATTGAGAAGGGCCCTGGATGCCCCGCTTTTGAAGATTTTCATCGGTGAGGATGCGGCCTTTAACAATCAGCCAGGCAAAGGTGGCAACCTTGGGCCATAAGTTTAGGGTCCATATCTTCTTCCATGTTTCCCCATCCTTAGCGTAGTTCCTGATTCGAATGTTGTACGCCTCCTTAATGTTAAACATTCCTTTGTCTGAATATCCCCATCTCAGCACATCCTGCCCCTCCGTGGGTTTGATGCTTCGCCTGTGCATTTCCTCTTGGAAAGACTCCCAATATTCCACCTCAATCTGGTCTGGTTTATTAATGAAGATCCAGTCCACCATTGGTTGTCACCCAAATGGGGGAGTTGGTTCCATGAGTCTTCCGAGAACCTCGTATTCTGTCCATCACGAATTTCCCAAAAGCTATGCTGTTGAACCAAGTGTCTTCCACCTTTGGCCTTCATCCATATAGGCTATCCTGGTTGATCTTCGTTGAAACGGATTAGCTGAGATGGGGGCCTGTCATGGCCATATTTAGAGCGCCACAATCAGGCCCATGGTTCCGTGGTATGGGAGAACCATCTCCACCAGACTTTCGCTCCTTGGACTTTAGCCATGATTTTCGGATCTCTTAAACCCAACCCCCCCTTCAACTTGGGCTGGCATATGCTATCCCAGCTTACCAGGGAAAATTTAGCTTTGTCCTCTCTGCCTCCCCACAGGAAATTACGCTGGATGCACCAAATCTCACGGAGAATGGACTTCGAAGCCGAGAGGATAGAAAATAGGTATATGGGCATCGCTTGTAAGATATATTTAATCAAGACCAACCTACTGGGTAAGTTTAGGGGTCTGAGAGTTCAGTTTGTGAGTCTTTATTTCATTCGGTCAAGGAGTTCGAGCCAGGAAGTACGCTTCAATTTGCGCGTGTGAAGAGGGACACCTAAGTATTTTGAAGGAAAACATCCTTTTGAGAAACCCAGGATACGGAGGATGTTCCTTTGAGAGGTAGGAGCGATGTTGAGGAAAAAGACTTGGGATTTGGCTTGATTTACAGCAAGTCCAGAGGCTTCGGCAAAGAGATTCAGGAAATATTTGAAGTTTCTTACTTCTTGGACTGAAGGGTGCCCCATGAGCATGGTATCATCTACGAATTGTTGATGGGTCTGAGCATCCATGGTATCCATGAGATGGATACCCCGAAGCTCACCACTTTCTGCCTTGGATTGCAAGAGACGGCTCAGACCTTTGGCCATTAAGATAAAGATGAAAGGGGAGAGGGGATCTCCCTGCCTGAGACCTCTGGAATATTGAAAGGGACTAGTCAAGGTGCCGTTCAGGAGAATGCTGAAGAATGGGGTGGAAATGAGACCCATTACCCATTCCACCCAGTCATGGCAGAACCCATAGGCTTCCATCATTTTGCAGATGAATTTCCAACTTAATTTATCGTAAGCCTTGGAAATGTCAAGTTTGATCATCATACCTGGTTGTCTCGTGCTTTGCAGGGAATGTAGGACTTCATGAACAAGCATAACCCCATCCAGGATTTGGCGCCCTTCCACAAAACCCGATTGTTCTAGGAAGATCAGCGAGGGGAGAAGAGTTTTCAGACGATTGGCAATAACTTTGGAGATGATCTTGTAGACCACATTGCATAGAGCGATAGGCCTGAACTTGTCTGGGTGGTCTGCACCCGTTTCCTTAGGGATGAGAGAAAGGAACGTTGCATTGAATGCTTTTAACACCCCCTTTTTTTTCTTCGACTCCTCCACTATTTCCACAACCTCTTCCTTGATCATATCCCAGAAATAGTGGAAGAAGTTAGAGGTAAATCCATCCGGGCCAGGGGCTTTTCCCAAAGCCATCTGATTGACAACCTCTTCAACTTCTTGCAGAGTTACTGGTTTTACGAGCATCTCATTATCTTCCCTAGTGACAGAGGGGGGGATTAGACGAGTGATTTGAGCAATGTCTCTCTCCCTATCATGGATATCTTTGTTGAGGATCTCCGCAAAATAGTGGTTGAGTTCCTCTTCGATCTCTCTGCGCGTTTCTATTCGACCACCATCCATCTTTTTAAGTTTATGAATCCTCAAGGAGTGCCTGTTCTGAATGACCGAATTATGGAAGAACTTGGTGTTTTTTCCCCATATTGCAGCCATTTGACCTTGGATTTTTGTTTCCAGTATATTCCTTCCTGTCTTTCCCTTGCCTCCAGCTGCCCCCATAAGTCCTTTTCTTTTTTCTGCATGTCCTCGTCCCATCCATCTGTCATTCCTTTCTGATTGAGTTGATCCAATTCAGAAATCAATCTTTTCTTGTCCTCAAAAATGTTGCCAAACTCTTCCTTATTCCAGATATGGATTTTGGATTTTAGCATTTTGAGTTTCTGTTGGAAGCAGTACATGGTAGTGCCTAAGGAGGGGACCAACTCCTGCCACCACTGTTGAACAATATCTTTGAAGTCCTTATGCTCCATCCAAAATTGTTCAAATCTGAATGGTTTCCTCAGAGTGGAGCATGTCCAGTCCCAGCGAAGGCATATGGGCCAGTGGTCAGACCCTGCCGCTGGGAGCACCTCTGTCATGATTTCTCCCATATCATGGAGAATGGACTCCGAGACCAAAAACCTATCTAAGCAGGAAGCAACCAAGTGTTCGCCCCCACATTTGTTGTTCCACGTATACCAACCATTACCAGTTTCCATATCCACGAATGAGCTTTGAGCTTGGAAGATCCCAAAATCCTCTTGAAATTTGTCCATAGTTCTTCGACCTCCCCTTTTTTCCCCAAGGTTGGTGATGAGGTTAAAATCCCCTCCCATCACCCATCTAGCTCCCTCCGCTTGGCAGTTTGACCATTATAAGAAGTCAATGAAGGCCTGCTTTTCAGGGAGGCTGCTAGGGCCGTAAATGTTCACCAGAGTACCCTTCGCCCCAGACACAAGGTGATGGAAATCCACCAAGAGGGAAAACTTATTAGCGCTCCAGTTTGAGAGCTCAACCACCTGGGGGAGCTAGAGGATTGTAATGCCCCCTAATTTCCCAGTAGCATCCAGGGCCATCACCTGGCTACCTTTCCAAATTTTACTTCTATTTTTTTCCAAACCTTCAAGACTGCATTTAGTTTCCTGGAGAAAGAGGATATCAAGGTTTTACTGCTTTATTTTCCTGCCGAGAGTCCTCCACTTCCTAGGATTACCTCAACCCCTTATATTCCAGGAGATCAACTTCATTGGGAAACTTTGGAAACTTTAGAGAAGGCCGCCCTGATCATAGGGTATTGGCCTAATTCTACGAGTTTGACACCTATTTCTGCAATGCGTTGCTTGTTTGATTTCCTTCCTCTGCGTTGCTCCTCCTCTGGAGGTTTTCGCTTATGCCCTGTTTGAGGATCTGGGTCAATCCCCAGGTTCGGATGAGCCCCAGCCTTGATGATTGCCTCTTGGAAGAGCTCGATTTTCCTTTTGGGCACATAACCTTTCCCCTTTTTTCCACATTCTGCTTCTATCACATCCAGATCTAATTCACCTAGTTCCATTTCTTCGTCCTCAGCTTCCTCCACTATTTCCATCTGTTGGGTTTCCATCCCATCTAGGGAATTGATGTCCTTGGTGGGTTGGGCTGCATCCTCTTTTTCCTTAGGCGTGCCATCCTCTGCCATGTCCCCAAGGGCCTCGAAAGCATTCTTGGATCGGGTCTCCCGTGTCTCCATGTCTTTTTTGGCTTTTGGTGCCCCGCTGCCCCTGCTTCTTTTGTGGTTCTTGACCTGGGTGAAGCCATTAGTGGGAGTCCCATTTTTGTCCGGGTGAGGGTCTGCTGGGACGAGCTTTGCAACCAACCAGGGACAATTCCTTCCCAAGTGACTGTATTCATGACATTGCCTACATCGAAAGGGGATCTGCTCATAGTCAATGGGTTGGATCCATTCTTGATCTTCCCAACTTTATTTTTATAGCTTCTAGCCGTTCCTTGGAGAGATCAAGGTAAACACAAATCCTGGCAAAGGAGGTATACCTCTAGGCCTTTGTTTGCTCAGCCACCTTAATAAACTCTCCAAGGGTATTTCCAATGTCCCTCAAGGTTTCCAGATCCCAATATTCCTCTGGGAGGGAGAAGAGGCGGATCTAGACTGGGGCCACAGTCATGTCCTCTATTTTAGGGTTGAATCTTTCCTTCCATGGACGAAGGTAAAGACTAGTAGAAAAGAAGAAATAAGGGCCTCCTTCCAAGATACGGTCACGGTCCTCCTAGTTGAAGAAAATAATCGTGAAGAAACCCTTAGATCCGAGCTGTAGGTCATAGTGACCTTTAGTGTTCCAAACACTGCTGATCCATTTAACTAGATCCTTTTCCTTGGGCCAAATCCCCACGAACTTATCAATCAGAGCCTTTTCCTTCCAGAGCTCGATCGTGCCCCTCACCTTCTCTGATCGAACATGAACTGTTGGAATGGTGGGGGATTTTGGCAGGAAGCCCCCCACTCTGGGCTTTTGACTAGCAGACGAACCCTCCAGATGGTCCTGAATGACTGACCCCACTGCATTGATCCCACCAGGCCTCGAAGAGCCCGACTCCATCAAGGGTTCACCTGGGGAGGTCAGACCGCCCGGTGACTTGGCCAGCTTCTGCGAGCAGATGGCCCTAGAGGCCAGGCAGCACCGGTCGACAACGTAACGAAAAAATCCCTGTAAACCCTAGCAGAGCTCCCCGCAAAATACTGATCGTCAATATTACATGGTAAAATTACTTTAAAAATATAAGTATATTTGATTTTGTATATTCATATTGAAAATGTACATTATTTTCAACAAGTTCTAACGACTAATTTTTTTCTAAATAATACATGGTAGACTTACTTAAAAAGTGTAAGTCTATTTGATTTGATTTTGAAGTCTCCATAGAAGTGGGGTATTTGATTTTAAACTCCTAAATATTAAAGTGTTATTCTATTATGTAATGAGCATCTATGACCATTCTTACCTACTTTTCACTTCAAAATGTAATTTGTATTTTAGAGGAGGGATGCACATGTTTTGACAATTAAATGAAGTTACAGGTGCAATGAAAGCATGAATTTACTTGAATCATTCTTTATTTAAGTTATTAAAATTGTTACTTTGTTTATCATAACTGGTAGAAATGGAACAATCCTGATATCCGTTTAGGGTGTACCATAAATCTCAATTTCTCCAATCCTTGGGCAGCTCCCTTTTGAACTCGTCCTCTTAACTCCGCCAAACCCAAACCATTATAATTGCAGAGATGTAACAGTCTCCTTTCCCACCTTAAATTGAAAAGATCCATCTCCTCCTCATAATAGTCAAATATCTTCCCTTCCTGAACCACTCTTAATGGTTCTTTAAATCCTTTAACTAATATTTTAATGGTCTTAACCGTTGTGACGACTTCTTTAGTATTTCCTAACAAGTTCTATGGTGACATAACCTTCATATATAGAATAACACATTCATAATAGAAATTAAAATATAATAATAATAGTATTACACTTTCTAGAATATATCCATGTGCATTTATTTAAATTACTTGATATTTTCTTTCATACGTGGAAGAATTATATATATATATATATATATATATATATATATATATATATTTTGTTATTCATAAAGAAGAATTTAATATTTTATCCTAGCATTTTTTTTTCAAATATATTGAGAGACAATATTTATATAAAGTTAAATTCTTTTTAGCATTAAAAAAAACAACATTTCTCTCTTTCTATTTTATTTTATATATTTATTAGGAGATTCCCCACTTTTGTATAAAATTAACTATTAAGATAACTTTTAAGTAGGAATATCTCTCTCACTTAATACCTAAGATGATTATAGTAAAAAGAAGGAAACCACTTAGTTTAACTTAGGTTTAACACCAAGATGGCATCCGTTATTGATATCCTTGGCTTTCCACCCATGTTCAACTTTCCTTAGTGGATTCATTGTGTATGTGAGTCAAGCCCTTCCATTTCCTAAGTCTACCAATACTATAGACAACTTAGAAAAATAAATATAAATAACATTACTTATAGTGTTTTATCGACCTCAAGCTTCTCACGGGGTAGTTGCACATTTGCATTTACCTTTGTATTCTCCATTGTAACAGAATTGAACTAACTTAGGGGATGTTACAAAAAGTTTGATAAAAATATAAGAACTAGTTTTATAGTTAAATTGTAAAAATTAGTAATAAGTATAATGTTCAAATAAATTTTACTCTCTCAATTGGCAAATATTATGTATATTGAATTTTAAAATTTATTTGCCTAATTATTTTTCAACCTTTTTTTAGTAATTATATTTTGTTTTGAAATAAAAATTAAGTAAATAAATAATTAAAAAAATATGTTTAATATTATGTTTTAGTTAAATAATTTAATTTAATTTATAATTTAAATTTAAACATTTAAATAATTGTAATTTAAAAATATATATATTGATATTTAAATATTTTGTTTATTTAAAGAAAGTTTAATAAAAATATAGAAACTCATTTTTATAGTTAATTGTAAAAATAACATTAACAATTATGTTTTAATAATTTTTTTTTAAAATTAAAGATTATTATATATATTGAATTTTAAAATCTATATATTAAATTTTAAAATATATTTATTTAATTGACTTTTTTTTCAATTAAAAATTATATATATATATTGTTATTATTTTCTTTATTATTACTATCTTTTTTAAATATTTTTTATTTACTATTATTTTTAAATAAATAATAAAAATATGTATTTTATAAAAATAAATAATAAAAATATATGTTGGCAATAGATTTAGCTCCCAAAAGCTTATTGGGTTTATGGTTCTATACTTATGTCGTCCCACCACAGGCTATAACGCCTTTCTCAAAACCAAAAAAAGAAGTCTGTTTTCGATTCCTACACCCCTATACAGATTTCCGATAAAGTAATGGATCTGAAAGGCAGTGGTTTGGAAGGGTACGGGTACTCTTCATTCTAATTTCATTTTTTTCGTTCTTCCTTTCCCTTGTATCTTATTGTTTAGTTCATTATTGGGTATGAAGAGCTGAAAACTGTCTTCTACTCCTTGAAATAAACACAGAATTCCATTTCTCTCTAGCATTACCTCCAAGCCAGTAGGGATACTCGTGGCATCTGAACACATAGAACCTATTAAAGGGTTCCTCAATTGGTTATCGGTGGACCATCTAAAAAACACTCTTTTCTTTAAGGGATTTTTTATTGCCTATTATTTCAATCATGACGTGTATCATAAATTGATGGAGGATGGACCTTAATTATAGGAAAGAGCATGACTATTATAGTGTGATGGTTTCTATAATTTGACTATAACACTATATTAGTGACCAAGATTCTTATATGGTCCATTTTCTAAATTTTTTTTATACCTTTTATTTTTACTAATTTTGTGGATATGGGAACATTTTAGGTAGTTATATTAAAATAGATGTTGAGATACTTAAGGAGAGTATATATATATGCTTGTATTTTGTATTGACGTGGATCTTAGTAAAGGTATACCAAATAAAATGGTTTTAAAATGGGAAATTAGAAGTGGATTCACATTTTGGATTATGAGAATACAATTTAATCCAATCCTCTAAGATTGAAAGTGTTCAAAACAAAGAAAAAGAGATGAAAACATCCTAATAGAAAAAGTCCAATAAAATAGACAAATGTTTTACAAAAACATTTAGAACTAGAGAAGGATGAAATGATGATTCAAACAATTTGAATGAAGGAAGAGAATCAAGAGGATAAACACCCTTCAAATATCACTCCTTTAGAAGTTGTGGTAACTATGGATAATTTGTCAAGAGGAGTGAAGATAATTTATTTTTGTTCCTCAAACAAGTTTGTCGATGATTGTCTAAGTTATTGTATTGCCTTAAACCTAAGCATAAGTCATGTCATAATGAACATAGATAGATTGGGAGAAAATTTGGAGAGATCTCTTCGCGATGGTGTAGATATGTCAAATGATTTTCAATTCTCAAATCCCCATCATTCGTGCATCAATACATATTTGAATGATAATAGATGGGACCCTTTGTGAAAGGTATAAGATATGGCACAAAACTCTCATATTTTAATCTTGGACATTCGTGCAAAGTCACATGTTAACAAGAAATAATGCAGAAGGGTTCCCCACAATGGTGTAGATGCATCATGCACATTCTCAACTTTCACTTGCCACCATTCTTGCTGAAAATTTGTAATTATTTGTAATTTGATATTTTCATTTATATATAAGTGGACATGTGTTACAAGCCAACTAGGGCGAGAGAGTGTTGGAGGAGAATCGTATAGTCAATATTACATAGAGTTTCATATATGTATTTGGCTATGTTTGGATTATAATTTAAAAAATTCATTTTAATTTATGTATTTACATGTATCGAATGCATAATGTAGTCATTTTTGGATGAGAAGTTTATTTTTGGACTAGATATAATAATTTCAAGTATGACTTTCCTATCATAATTTTGCATGATGCCTATTAATGTATCTTTTATGATAATACTCGATAGATTGCCTCTCCAAGTTCTTGTGAATGTTCCTCGTGAATGAACAATAGATTATAAATAGATTGTATCTCCCACTTCCTATGATTGTCTCTCCAAGTTCTTATTTTCTTCAAACTCTCCATCTCCCTTTGTTTTAATCCGACTGTAGTTCTCGCTCTGGGATTCTCATTTATTAATATCATATTCTTGTATCTTTCAATCTATGATGACCTTTAATCTAAGTTCTTATGATATTTTGTACTGTAAAATAACTTTCTCTTTGTTTGGAGTAGCATTGATTCCATGAACTAGAAGTTGAGAGGTAAACTCTCTTTTATCTTTTATGTTTACAGGTGATTAAAATGGTTCAAAGCATTGTTGTTATTTAATTATGTTGATAGACATTTAGATATTATTTGAGATTTTGGACTTGCTTGAGTGGATCAAGAAGATTAATCCAAGTGTAACAAGTGTACAGCAGTGATTCATTTCATGTTAGTCTTTTCTTGTTATGTTTTAAATGCACTTGATTAAGATTTAAATAAGGTTTGGTTAAATGATGGTTAAAGAAATGGATAACAATTTGTTTCTGTTTTTTCATATATATTTTTTGTTTATTAAATAGTATTTGTTTTGTGCTTGTATTAACTCTAACAATCTAGTATGAATAATGGATATACAATTATATATTATATATTTTAGCCTTTATTTAACAACTAGCTATCTTTACAAAACTAAATGGTTGATTATATTTATAAACATTCACTTACCACTTTACTTGTAAAATTAGTAAATATATATTTAATTAGTAATTAGTTAAAAAAATGATTCCCCATTAAGGGAGCCTTATGATAATGATCGTAACATTGTATTCAAAGTGAATTACATGATATTGTAAACTATGCAAACCCCTTGTCAATGTACGGCATGTTTCGTGAGATTTTAAGTAAAAAGGCGAGTGACTTCCATGAATTCTATAGGCAGAGCATAGCATAGCATATATAGGGCTAGGGATGGCCACCATAATCTATAGCAGAGCATAACATATATAGGCATCTGATCTTAACGTTTATGGGTAGGTTAACACATTTTCTTTCGCTTCACAGATGTTGGTGTTTTATTATTGTGGGGATGGAGAAACTCAAGATTCAATGGAGCCTTATGATGATCATCGTGATGCTTTTTCTTCTAGTGATTTTGTTAAGAATATTTTTTTATAAAGGGGAGTGAAGATTTTATGATAGATCGATGTATTGGTAATTTGGGGGCAATGAAAATGATCAAGATGAATCTACACGCATAGGTTACATGAATCGATGGTATTGGTTGGATGAACCTCGTGTTGATGAAGTTAGTGTTTGTCTAGAATTGGATATTGGTCAACAAAAAAAGGCTATGAAGCATATGGTAAACATTATAAAAAAGGTTATGAAAATGGGAGTTGGGTTTAACCACAATGTAAATGAGCATACGATTATAAGTTTTGGTTAAAACTTTGATGGGGTTGGAGATCACCCAAGTCAAGTTTAAAGGAAGAATTGCTAGGTAAGCTTGACTTAGTTAAAGAGTCAAATGTATCTTTACAATTCATGGTTTTGGGGCCCATGGTATTGGCCCATAGTATTCCATGTGAAAAAGCTTACTTAACGGCTTAGAAACTCCATTGTAAGGTGCCTAAGGAAAACAATGTTGACTTGAGTGTGTTGACCTGACTATGGCCAATGATAGTCAATGATGGTTGGATTAACCATACCCTGAACTAATTGATCCCCCCAGAAAAGATCTATTATTATGACTAGTTTTCTCAAAATTAGATTTTGACGATAATCCTTCTTTATCATTATGCACATATACTTCATCTAATATTTGTATTTATTATCTACTTTTCTCTTAATCATAACATATATTTCTCCTCCTGATTTCTTCCTCTAAGTTGAACCCCACCCCAAATCCAAAAATATCACTACCCGTTGTTAACATATTGTAATAGTATAGTTGCTACCCGACCTACAACATGGATAAATTTAAATGATGAGTTGAGGGGAGAATCAAACTCTTAATAGATTTAGAAAAAAATTAAACAAAAATAACTAACTTCATCCACCTTTTATCTTATGCTCATATTAGCTAACACGATTTTTTTCTATGATTATGAGAGATGGAAATTAAAGTCAATTGGTCATAATTAAAGCACACTATTTATTACTATAATGTGGCTACAACAGTTTTAAGGATGTAAAAGGCTAGGAATTTTACTTGAAAATGTAAAACTAACTCTTAAATATTATAAAGTAGTCATGTTACATTTAAAATACTTCAATAACTATATGAATAGATGCTTTTATTTTGTTTATGCGAAACATTTTTAATAAACAATGACATTAATAAACTAATTGTATTAAAGAATGAAATCATCAAAGAGCATGTCATGTCCCTGGTCACCTTGGTGTCCCCTTAAGATAGCGAGAAACTATTTCAATGCCATTTTGTCAAGCTTTCTCATTGTGATTCCAATTGCCATGTCTTAGTCCCTCCATCCAACCATCAAAAGGGGATATGAGCCAAAATCGACTTCCCAAATTTCGCCCACAACCATAGTTACGAATTCCACTGACAAAAGTAAGTGTGCCAAACAAATTAGCATATTAAACTTAGTTAATTAGTCCTTAATGAACCTGATTAAATAGTCCCAATGGTTATAAATAGTTCCGATTGTTATTTTCGTCTTCTCAACATTTCCATGCTTTCCCAACCTTACCAACATCGAGAGTCGGAACTCGAAACCACCAAATGGTTTACAACCAAATGCCCTAACATGCTAACTCTGACCGTTATATTCAGCCCTTCTGAGTGTACCTATCATTTTCGACGTTTTTGACATTATAAGTTGGAATTCGGTACCACCAAACAAGTTTCAATGAACAACTCTGATTTGTTGACTCAGACGTTTTGACATTGGGAGTTGGAAGTCAGAACCAGAATGCAATCCACAGCTCCACACGATGAATCTTGAGCTAGACTTCAACATTGTTGCTTCAGTGTCGGTACCATTGATTTTCCTTTCGATGTGGACCCTGCTTCCTGGAACTCCACGAAAGACATCGAGACTTTGACGATCCACCTTTACGGATTGTTATCGCCTTTAGGCTTGGAAGTTGGGAGTTGGAACTCAACCATGACTCTCCGATACAACCTAGAATCCTGATTCCAACATCAGAGTCACTACTTCGGAAAGTCAATGACGAACCTACTAGGTTTAACAACATATTCCATCGAGGTTTCCCTTTCAGCGTTTGGTCATTGGATTTGATCCTTTGGCCATGGAAACTCAGATAATGATTCCTTCAAATCAAGAGGCTTAGTAATTAGCTATTTCTGGAACACGACTAAGGCACAAATATTATCCCCCAATATCCATGTCATGATTGCATAGAAAACTAAGTGAATGTATCTAGATACAGATTAAACATACACAATGGAAATAAACTGATTTACACATACAACATGCATATATTTATACATATCTTATAGACATGATAGAAATAATAATAATACACATCCAAACACAAGAGCAAATCAATAGATAAACACTTATATTTTTAATGAAGTCACCCAAGCAACTGGTTATGTGAGTGCAATGCTCCACCCAACTGTAGGAACTATATCCATCCCGTATTATTTCAGTTGAGAGGACACCCCCAAATTGAGCTATGTTATGCACCCACACACTCATGCTAAGCCATCACACTATTGGGTTTATCAAGCATGCATAAAGACATGGAGGTAAATGCTAATCCAATGAGTTCAAGCATAGAGCTACAAGCATCTCAATTGGCTTGACCTACTACCACACCCAACACAATGAAGGTCCCCTTCTCTGCTACAGAGTCCCTCGTACGTGCCTTCCCTCTATTTATATTCAAGGTTAGTATAGAAAGGTTCAAGATGATAAACCTTTAGATATTTTTTCCTTCATTGGGTTTATCAACCAATTCAAGACTCTGATCTCTCCCTAAATTTGAGATTCCCTTTACTCTACAATTCCTGGTCATGCTAAGGTTCAACCAAAAAATTCAAATGACAGTTTTTTAATTCTAGATCCTCTCGTAAACAACCAGTCTTTGAACACTCTTAGTTTCACCCCAGGGATTGACATGCATGTTTTTTCCCGCTGGATTTTATAGGGTACATGAATTTATGGATAGTCCTGTAGTATCAAACATGGCTCTCCCATGGATTACATTCTTTGCTAATTCCACTGTTGTGAATGCCATGTGTGTTGAGAGTTCTCTCTCCTTTGTTGCTCTATGTTTCCCTAGGAATGAAGGAAATGAAATTTCATGAGTGAATCGACTTCTATGTCAAGTAAACTTATTCCATACCTTGTCAAATGATTTTTTGCAATCGTTCCATGCTCCATTAAAACCCCGAGTTAATTTCTTAGGTACCTTCTTACAACAAAATTAAAGAGTGGCAAGGAGGTCCACTTGGGTTCTCAAGATTACACTTGGAAATAGAGGGTTGACTCTCTCATGCTGCCTCACCTCTCCCTAGTGGATAAACACAACCCCTCATGTTGGTTTCCTCCATACACGGGGACTTCACTTAGTGCACCTCTCACATAACACATACGATCGTGGGATATTGAAGAATACCCTTAATTTCTAGAGATATTGACCTAAACTCTTTTTGTTGAAACCCCCTCCCAATACTTAAAACCTCCTCCCCACCCCTTTTTATACCTCAATCCTTATAAACCACCCTACCCACCCCCACCTTAAACCCCTCATCCCCCCCAATACCTGCAATATATTGGTTCAATTTTTGATAATTTTAAAACCCACAATATGAACTAACGTGATAGGATATTGGTCAACAAGTGAAGACCCCGTGCCTCCATAGCCTATTTTTGGACTTTTAATTGCATTATAATTATTTACATCATTTTTACATTTCCCATGGAATACTAGCACACGGTCCACAAAATACAAAATACTTGCCTCTATTTCATTTCTTTTATTTAACTACTCACCCTCTAGTCTTTGTTCTTTTTTTTCTAATTGTTTTAATTTTAACTGAGATTACTTTAGTTGAGTCTCCTCGATTTCCTCTTTCTCACAAATTTCATAATTAGGTTAATTAATTACATGGATCTCTTTTCATATAATAATCCACTAAAATCTTTTTCTAAATCTTTTTAGAATACTTTTATTGCCCCCCCCATCAATAATTTAATTTAATGGTTGATTTTCTTTTTACGAAAAGAAAATCAAGAGTGGCGTGCTTCATACATTCCCTTCAAATATTCACCCACTTAATATTTTTTTATTATTAATTGGCATGCTCTCGTTCCGTCAAACATATCAAGGGTGTCATGCTTCATGCATGCCCTTCATATACTCCCCCCTTGGTGGAGACTTGGTATGAGGATTGAGACATTGTTAACTCAGCTCAGTCAACCCTATTGAGGGACTGGTGGTTCCTGTGGATTAAGGGTGTATCCTTATTGTGTTCCCCCTAGTAAGTGCCTCGTGAGTGACCAGACCCATGGTACACCCTCATGACAAAACATATCCGGCGAGCAAGAGCCTCTCTCTCTCTCTCTCTCTCTTTCCCAACTCGCCGTGTAGGAAATGCTAGTCTTTCATCATATTTCAGTACAACCCCGTTACCTAATGTGGATTGATTGGCGATTGTAACCCAACACCTACACATAAACATCACATGCATCAAATATTTAAATGAAAATCATAATATAAACATCAATACCAATTTGGAATCACATGTACATGATACACAATTTGTAATGCCTCTATTGGAATTATAAATTTTAATCTAATTAAACATTTATTTTCTTTTCATTCTAGAAATGCATGATATAGTTAATATAAGTTCAAATGGTGGATTTCTTAAATATATGACTTAGTAACATATAAGCATCATGTAACCATAACAACATATAAGTAGTTTATAATATCATAGAAGTACTTATAATCACAAGAAAAATACCTCTTGATGACCGATGAGAATGGTGACGAAGACCAACTGAAGCAAGCTTTCATCTTCTCCTCATTTTTCCATCTTCATTTCCCAAAGTGGGACCGTGGTTTTACCTCCCAGCCAACTAGGGGTCTAGATGACTCCCTAGCCCCAAGAGCCATCCACCTAGCCTCTTGGCCCTCCGTGCCCCAGACCCCCAGAAAACAGAATAGTGATCCACGAGTAATCTATGTATCAATTCCTCCAAGAGTTCTCAAACTCTTCCAACTCTTCTAAAATTCTCATCCCCAAAATATCCCAAATTCCCCAATCCCTTCCAAAACTCTCACAAAAATATCTTCAAGAAAAGAACCTCCCATTTTCCAACCTCAAGTCTCATATTTATAACCCAAAAGTCCTCGTCCTCCTCCTTATCCATCAATAAATTCCAATATAATAATATTCACACTCAATAAGTTTATTTCTCAAAGAAATAACAAAATAATTTAAATAAATAAAATATTAATAAATACGGTTGCAAAGTCTCATTTGTCATACTTATATCATGTGTAATGCCTCTATTGGAATTATAAGTTGTAATCTTAATAAACATCTATTTTCTTTTCATTCTAGAAATGCATGATATAGTTAATACAAGTTCAAATGGTGGATTTCTTAAATATATGACTTACTAACATATAAGCATCATGTAACCATAAAAATATATAACTAGTTTATAACATCATAGAAGTACTTATAATCACAAGAAAAATACCTCTTGATGACCAATGAAAATTGTGACGAAGACCAACCAAAGCAATATTCCACCTTCTCCTCAATTTTCTATCTTCATTTCCCAAAGCGAGACCATGGTTTTACCTCCCAGCCAACTAGGGGTCTATCTAACTCCCTAGCCCCAAGAGCCTTCCACCTAGCCTCTTGGCCCTCTGTGCCTGCGACCCCCAGAGAACATAACAATGATGCACATGAGTAAGCTATGTATCAATTCTTCCAAGAGTTCTCAAACTCTTCCAACTCTTCTAAACTTCTCATCCCCAAAATATCCCAAATTCCCCAATCCCTTCCAAAACTCTCACAAAAATATCTTCAAGAAAATAACTTCCCATTTTCCAACCTCAAGTCTCCTCTTTATAACCCAAAAGTCCTCCTCCTCCTCCTTATCCATCAATAAATTCCAATATAATTATATTCACACTCAATAAGTTTATTGTCTCAAAGTAATAACAAAATGATTTAAATAAATAAAATATTAATAAAGATGGTTGCAAAGTCTCATTTGTCATACTACTATCTTAAATGCAACTATGACAAGTCCTTTCTAAAATTTATGCAACCCTATCTATCCATTTATTTACATTATCTTGTAGTACATGTTTCAAATAAGATATTTCCATATACTATATTATACTAGCATTTGCACTAGGAGGTGCAAAGGAACGCCAAGAGGGTAAAAATATTGAATCTTTACCGCAACAAATTATCTGCAATAGACTTTTCGTGTTGGCATTGTTCGTTTATATATTTTACATGTTTTATCATGTTCTTTGGGATATTTGTGTCGGATTTGTGACAATCAAATATTCCATAATAGGATAAGGGGGTTCACAGAAATCAATATGGTACAATAAGATAGTTTTAGTAGTTTTGTTATTGTTAAATTTGTTGAAATAAATTAGCTTAAATAATATACAGTCATTAATAATTCAGTGTCATGGAACTATTACTCTTTATGTGCATGATAATTACATTTTCATTATAAAAAAATTCATGTTACTAACAATAAAATGAACTACAATGCAAGCATGCAAACACAAAGACTCGATAAATCGTAATGTTTTGAACTGCAAATGTGTGATATATCAATTAACGTAAATATTATGATACACAGATCAACTGACCTCAAGATGGACATGCACATGGTCAAGCTTCCAAAGTTGTAGTTGGTTATGTCATTTAGGTTTAGGGTAAAGTAAAGCATAGTTACCAAATATTTTTATTTCTTTCTACATTGGCTTCTCTATGTATTTCGACCTAGGTGTGTGCTCCGCACAGGGGTGAGCACAGTTACACTGTAACAATTTGCATAAATATAATGTAATAAAAATAAAAGAATAATGTAATGAAAATAAAGGAAAGGCTGTAAATATAATACATATTTTCACCTTTATGTCTTTGTATTTATTTATCATTGTGTTCTCAAATATTTATAAGCTTGTATTTTTTTAAACAAAAAATATTTTATATCTTTGTATTTATTTATCAGCGTGTTCTCAAATATTTATAAGTTTGTATTTTTTGAGATAAAAAAATATTTTGGTTTCGGTC
>LPNX010221192.1:224231-245767 GCA_001517045.1 Pseudotsuga menziesii | reverse complement strand
TAGGAAGGCGAAGAGGCTGGTAATCAACCGCCTCATGAAATGTATAAATACAGGCATTTGCATTTGAATAAACAATCGAATTGGGAGTTATACCAACAGGTCGGCATTATTGGTCTATGTAGATTTTTTTGTTTTCAATTTTCTGATCCTATAAAATTACTTTGTGAATAAATTTTAATTGACGAACAAACAACATATTACATTTTAACTTGTGACTTTGTGGGAATTATAATTATTATTATGATTTTTTATTTTCTAAAGTTGTGAAAAAATAACATGGTTTTTTTTATTTATAAAATGTATACTCTTAAATAAAATTCAAACTTCTTAACTAAAATTCGAATTCGAATGAATAAAAACTGGCCATAATTCTAAAGTTAAAGCCATAATTTATCATTAGATTTAACCCTTGACATATGAGAATTTCATAACTTAGCATAGCCTTTAAATTACTCTTGAGCTATGTTTTGTTTTCTTTTCGACCAGAAGCAGTTTCATACATTCACAGTTGCATGCGATCAATATTGAAGTGTATGTTCTTGACCAATATTTTTGCTTTAATTTACAAACAGAGATGAGAACAATTCGAGAAATTTGGCATTCAAATATATTGGGAAGGGAGATCATTCAAAGATGGATCTTCAACCGAACACAGAACAAGTAAACAACAAAGTCCTAAGCTTATTATGGATCTTGATGTGATTGTTAAATTTTCTTCTTGGCAAAGTTTTCTGAAACGTCTGTGCGAAAATTCGTTTTATAACTACAATAAAATATCAAGAATAAAAAGTTATAGTGTATTCTGAATTCTAATTCGAAAAACATAAATCACTTCATTGTTATAAATGATGCATTGCAAGTTATATCAAAATACGTAAATGTCAAGCTCGACCGTAATTTGATATAACTTGCAATGCATCATTTATAAATATGAAGTGATTTATGTTTTTTGAAATAGAATTCAGGATACACTATAAATTGTCCTTCCGCAACTTCAATTTCGCAAAATCGCACAGACATTTATTTCATTCCGCACCCCGAATCCTGAATCCCGCAATGCGGGTTGCGGGAGCTTGGAATTTATTATTTGCAATTTTCCATCCCGTAACCCGCATCCCGAAATTTTGGAATGCGGGTTGCAGGATTGAAAACTTCCAAATAATAAATTTCAAGCTCCCGCAACCCGCATTGCAGGATGCGGGATTCAGGATTCGGGATGCGGAATGAAATAAATGTCTGTGCGATTTTGCGAAACTGAAGTTGAGGAAGGACAATTTATAGTGTATCCTGAATTCTATTTGGGAAAACATAAATCACTTCATATTTATAAATGATGCATTGCAAGTTATATCAAAATACGTAAATGTCATGCTTGACCGTAAATATATTACGGTAACTGTGAATAGTATATGATTGTACAATGTAGTTTTGGCAAGCTGGAAGATGCAATGAGAGCATTAATTGTCATAGTTTTAGAATGATGGTGCATTGTTTAAAAATATAAAAAACAGGTGTGGAAGAGATGCAACAATCGAGCCTAACAAAATAAACTATGCAAGAGGGTTTCCAACCAAAGAAGAATGTTAAGAATCCAATAATTGGATCTGAAAACAACTAGGTGTTTGAGTAAAGCTGAATAAGTGGTACGGAAGCAGAGACAAATCCATAGACAAGTAAAGTAGGATTGCCAAATGATCTCAACGGTAGAAATATGAAAGTGCATATGTTTTGGTGGAAGGGTAGGACTTGGATCAAGAATTTTAATATCATTTGATAAAGCATATCAAAATAAAAAAAATTATAGGTAAAATGAATGATAGACGCTATTAGTGATGTGTCCACCTCTCTGAATGTGCCCATAGATTTATATATATGATGAAAATAAATAAACTCACAAAAATTCAATATGGATATAGGTAAACATGGACAAGCATAAAACTACTAAATTTTTTCATATTCGAATAAGCATAAGAATCTTGCTGTGATTGAATTTGTTAAAGCTATTCGAGTAACTTTTCAAGATATCTTTCTTTTCTTGAATTTGTAGTGGGAAAAAGGAAAACCAAAACAATTTGGGTTTTTAGAGGTTTATAGACTATAACAAATATTTTGAATTTCCAAAGGGAAAAACAAGAACAAATTAGGTGAGGATTTTGATGAGTAAGAAGTGTTAAATCTAAGTTCCATTCTAAACTATCTTTTAAATAAGTGAAAAAATAAATGAAATGAGAATTGATACTTAGAAAATTGCATTCTAAATCAAGCTAGCTTTAAAAACAAAAATCAAAATTGAGTATACATTTTCAATTGTGAAAAAATAAATGAAATGAAAATTAAGGATACAACATTTCTTTGATCAAAATTGCTATTAGTGACGTGTCCACCTCTTTGAATGTGCCCATAGATTTATGTATATGATGAAAATAAATAAACTCACAAAAATTCAATATGGATATAGTTACACATGGACAAGCATAAAACTACTGAATTTTTTCATATTCGAATAGGCATAAGACTCTTGCTGTGATTGAATTTGTTAAAACTATTCGAGTAACCTTTTCAAGATATCTTTCTTTTTTTGAATTTGTAGTGGGAAAAAGGAAAACCAGAACGATTTGGGTTTTTAGAGGTTTATAGAGTATAACAAGTATTTTGAATTTCCAAAGGGAAAAAAGAAAAACAAGAACAAATTAGGTGAGGATTTTGATGAGTAAGAAGTCTTAAATCTAAGTTCCATTTTAAACTATCTTTTAAATAAGTGAAAAAATAAATGAAATGAGAATTGAGACTCAGAAAATTGCATTCTAAATCAAGCGAGCTTTAAAAACAAAAATCAAAATTGAGTATACATTTTCCATTGTGAAAAAATAAATGAAATGAAAATTAAGGATACAACATTTCTTTCATCAAAATTGCTTCCCAAATCAAGTAAACTTGAAAAAATAAAATATTCAAAATTGAGTACAACTTTTCCTTTTAAATAAATGGAATCAAAATTATGAATACAATTTTTTGTTATTAAATTCTACAAATCATTTCAAATCTCTAAATAAAAAGTATCATATTCTAAACAAAATTTCTTTACAAATCCTATAAAATCTCTAAATAAAATGTATTATGTTCTATTAATATGTTAAACAAGATAAAAAATAATCTTTCATAATAGCTAGTACTATGTCCAAATAACAATTGGGTCAACTCTCTTTGATATCTAAATTTCAACCTTCTGAAACTTGTAAGCTATTTTGAAAGTTTTGATCATCGTGTGGGCATGAGAATGAATGTGCTGGACTGAAAAAATAGAAGAAAACGTCTGTCAAGATTCAATAACATTATGGCAAAAATGCAAAACTATGTTGAAGAATTGCGGCAGAGCATGTCAAGATCAAGAAAATTACTTTGCTAAAATCATATCATTTTTTAAACGAGGAAGCCAACATTTCCATAAAACATCGATTGCCAAGCCTGTTTGAATTTTTTCATTGATCTCAATTACTGAGAATCTCAGATGATCCATATTTCACATATTATATATAACCAACATTCCATTTACAGCCATAAACTTCGATCTGCATGCAGTTGCGTGATCAAAGCTGTCAATTCCTTATAACTTAAACCAAGCATCGATGTCTCGATCGTAAGCCTGGATGGTCATTTCATTTCCAAGTAGATCCTTCTTTAATTGATAGTTACAAGTGATTATCAAATGGTGGAGAGTAAAACCACTCATTGAAAACAATGGATAAATTTTCAGAATTATAAATAAAACAAGCATATAGTAATTCAAATCCACATATACGCATTTATTCATTTTCGGATCTCCAGTGTTTTGGGTAAGTGAAAAAATGAAATCCAAATAATTTCAATGTATGCCAAAAAATTACAATGTATGCCATAAAATCTTTTTAATATTTGAAGTATTTTTTGTTTTGAAATTTTATATTTGAAGTATTTTTTTTTTGAATTTAATATATGTATGTTATTCAAATAAAAGGTAATTGATTTGATTATTAAGTAGATAATATGTTATTAATATATATTACAAGTGTTAATTTTAACCATGGGTGTGCTTTATTTATAAGTTTTCCATCCCGCAATCCGTATCCCGAAATTTCAGGATGCGGGTTGCGGGGTGACACACAATACTTACAAAAATACTCCCGCATCCTGCATTCCGAAATTTCGGGATGTGCAGGTTGCGAGATGGAAAACTTGCAAATAATAAATTACTATTAAATTACTTGCAAAGTTTCTATTCAATGTACATATTTTCTGAGAAAGTTTGAATTTTTTTTTTTTTTGCTGATAGTGCTCTTGTTAGTTTCAAAATTCTATTTGTTTTCAGGTTTCAATATTTTCATATCTAATTTCAGATTTTTGTTTGTAATAGCACAATTCTGGTTTGACTCATAACATATATGTGTTAAGTTAGATATGAATCTATATCTAAATTATCAAAATTGATGGATCGAGTTAACAAATTACTTAATTCACGGGATCCATTGTTGGAATTTGTTGCCAAAAATAATTATTATTATTTGGTACACTTATAACAATCTTTATGGTCAATACAATTATAGAAGAGATGAAGTTTACAATTTCAAATTATTTAAAAAAAAATCACCTTCCAATAACATCTAACCTTAAAAATATTACCATCCGATACACTTATAAAGCAATTGGCTCATACGTGTACCTTCCAATACCACATAGCCTAAAATATATACATGAACTAAATACTATATGCGGTTTGATTATTTTATTTGTTGCATCCACGGAGTTTTTAGATCTTCATACCATTATTTGGGAGTCGTTTGTTTTATTGTTGAACCTCTCTCCCTGGTTATTTTCTGTTCATCCGTAATTAGGATTTATTGGTAAATATTATTTATTTTAAATTTAAAGTTTCCAGATTCATTTTTTAATATGAATTTCCTTCTTTTATTTTGAGGTTCTCAAATGTAAACCTTAAACAAATATGGTAATTCTAAGCATAATGCAGCCACCATAGAAACTCTCCAAAACGACTCTCCAAAACGATATGCATCTATAGCTATGTAGTTTACAATTTCACTAGTAGCATGTCTTTGTCTTCCTAAAAACAAATCTAATTTTGAAACTAACAGGAGGAGCACTATCAACAGTAATTTTTTTCTCAAAGTGTTAAAGTGTACACACAACAACGGGTCGAGCATTCGTAATAGTAATCAATTATCAGAGATTTCAGAATCCCTCAGATTGAATATAGATTGAAGAACACAAGTAAATCTTATCGGGAAATTGTTTGTAGTTGAATAGCGTACAACCCAGAGAATATGTACATTGAATAGAAACTTTTCTTAGAGGCCGTTGATTACAACAAAGGCCAAAGCCAAAGCAGTATGGATGCTGCTCTTGGACTCAAATAGTCTCTTTTAGACAACCTGCTAAATTTAATTACCAGCAGTCCCCGATTCTACAAGCTTTAAATTTAATTACGTCGATTTAAACAATGGAGACAAGTCCCAAATATTCTTCGTTGGTTTGGCGAATGGAATCTTTCCAAGTGGCTGCAAGTTGATTAATGGTTCTGTCATATGGTGGCTGCAAGTTTATTAATGGTTCTGTCATACGGTTCTTCCTTGCCTTGTTCACGAAGTTTCGTTGTAAGCTGTTGTGATACTATTAGTGAAGAGAAGACGATTAGCCCTGGAAAAAACAGTTTCAAATGATGGAGGTTTTGATTTGTTTGTCAGGAAAAACTCTTCCAATATCAGTTTTGCTTTACCATTTTTGGGGGTAAGAAGATTGTATGATAATAGTAGTACTCCTAGTGATAACAACAATAGCAACAATGATCCTTATGGTTTCTTCAATTCTCATTTAAATCCATCCATGACGATTCACATTATACTTTTTAAATTTTTGACAAATTTTCATTGAGAAGTGGACTTCCTATGGAAACGTTGGGATTTTGGGGATTGCCTGGTCATTTGGGGGAATGATATTTGTGTTGGTTTACTGCACTGCGGGTATTCTAGGTTAGACATTTTTCCCGATCGATTGTACCATTTTTTTGTTGCAAAGGTCATGACTGTGCAGATACCTGAGCACTGAGGGTTTTCAAGATTCAAAGGAATTTAATATCTGCAAAGTTTAGGAATAGGATTGAGATCATTTACGTTTTTCATTTTTGGAGTATTGTCGGACATCATAGCAGTGTTTGAGCTCAAAAATAACAACAAGGATCAAATTTCGACTTCTTCTTCAGCTCACCTAGGGAAGTGAAGGAAAAGCATCGACTCTGGTGCACCACACTTACTCCTTCCATCTGGAAAAATCGTATATGGTTCTTAAAGTATTCCATGGCTCCAAATATCAAAGGTTAATGAAAGGCTACTTTGAGAATAGTTTTTTGTTTTCAATTGTTCTGGTCAAGGCTCTACCCTTCTACGAGTGAGGGTTTTGATCCCAAAAGGTTGTGTATTGTTACAGAGATTTCCATGCCAGGGATTTATCTTAGGTTATATTGTAAAGTATTTTTGTTATAATTCAGTGTTAAAGTGAACAAAGTAGATAATTAAGAAGTTCCTCTCTAGATGTGTAATTGTTAGAGACGGTAACATCATTTGTAGTGTTGTTATTTATACATGAAGAATGAGGATGAACCTCTTTCTTAGTCATATTTCAATTGCAGCAGTCATGACATTATTATAATCCCCACTTCTTCGTTCCTTTATGTACTATGGTTGAAAAATATTGTTATGACTTCCCACCTTCTATTTTGTTCAGGTAGTTCTTTCAATGTATTTAACTTCATACTCTTGCTTTCTGCTTAAGTACATAACCAACATACCATTTACAGCCATAAACTCTGATCAACATGCAGTTCAGTGATCAAAGCTGTCAATTCCTTGTAACTTAAACCAAGCATCGATGTCTCGATCGTAATCCTGGATGCTCATTTCATTTCCAAGTCGATCCTTCTTTAATTGACAGTGAAAAGTGATTATCAAATGGTGGAGAGTAAAACCACTCATTGAAAACAATGGATAAATTTTCTGAATTATAAATAAAACAAGCATATAGTAATTCAAATCCACATATACGCATTTATTCATTTTCGGATCTCCACTGTATTGGGTAACTGAAAAAATGAAATCCAAATAATTTCAATGTATGCCAAATAATTACAATGTATGCCATAAAATCTTTTTAATATTTGAAGTATTTTATGTTTTGAAATTTTATATTTGAAGTATTTTTTGTTTTGAATTTAATATATGTATGTTATTCATATAAAAGGTAACTGATTTAATTATTAAGTAGATAATATGTTATTAATATATATTACAAGTGTTAATTTTAACCATGGGCATGCTTTATTTGCAAGTTTTCCATCCCACAACCTGCATCCCGAAATTTCAGGATGCGGGTTGCGGGGTGACACACAATACTTACAAAAATGCTCCCGCATCTCGCATTTCGAAATTTTGGGATGCGGGTTGCGGGATGGAAAACTTGCAAATAATAAATTACTATTAAATTACTTGGAAAGTTTCTATTCAATGTACATATTTTCTGAGAAAGTTTGAAAAAAAAAATTGTGCTGATAGTGCTCCTGTTAGTTTCAAAATTCGATTTATTTTTAGGTTTCAATTTTTTCAGATCTAATTTCAGATTTTTGTTTGTAATAGCACAATTCTGGTTTGACTCATAACATTTGTGTCATAACATATGTGTTAATTTAGATCAGAATCTATATCTAAATTATCAAAATTGATGGATCGAGTTGACAGATTACTTAATTCACGGGATCCATTGTTGGAATTTTCTGCCAAAAATAATAATAATTATTTGGTACACTTATAACGATCTTTATGGTCAATACAATTATAGAAGAGGTGAAGTTTACAATTTCAAATTATTTTAAAAAAAATCACCTTCCAATAACATCTAACCTTAAAAATATTACCATCCGATACACTTATAAAGCAATTGGCTCATACGTGTGCCTTCCAATACCATATAACCTAAAATATATACATGAACTAAATACTATCTGCGGTTTGATTATTTTATTTGTTGGACACAGATTTTTTAGATCTTCATACCATTATTTGGGAGTCGTTTGTTTTATTGTTGAACCTCTCTCCCTGGTTGTTTTTTCGTTCATCCATAATTAAGATTTCATTGTAAATATTATTTATTTCTAAATTTAAAGCTTCGAGATTCATTTTTTAATATGAATTTCCTTCTTTTATTTTGAGGTTCTCAAATGTAAACCTTAAACAACTATGGTAATTCCAAGCATAATGCAACCACCATGGAAACTCTCCAAAACGATATGCATCTACAACTATGTAGTTTACAATTTCACCAGTAGCATGTCTTTGTCTTCCTAAAAACAAATCTAATTTTGAAACTAACAAGAGGAGCACTATCAACAGTAAAAAAAAATTCAAAGCGTTAAAGTATACACGCAACAACGGGTTGAGCATTCGTAATAGTAGTCAATTATTAGAGATTTAAGAATCCCTCAGATTGAATACAGATTGAAGAACAAAAGTAAATCTTATCGGGAAATTGTTTGTAGTTGAATAGCATACAACCCAGAAAATATGTACATTGAATAGAAACTTTTCTTAGAGGCCGTCGATTCCAACACAGGCCAAAGCCAAAGCAGTATGGATGCTGCTCTTGGACTCAAATAGTCTCTTCCAGACAATCTACTAAAACGTGAAAACAGAAAATGAAAAAATACCGCGTGAAAGACTAGATTAAGAAACCCCATGTAAAAAAATGGAAAAAAAAAACGGGAAACACGTGTTGAGTCGCCATTAGCCAGGGAGACGAGGAATCTTTCGAGACTACGTCTCCATAGGAAAAACACCTTCGACGTAATTATGATATATGCCATATTATATGTATATATTTATGTATATTATTCAATAATCCAATTAGTTTATTCAAATCCAAACTATAATGAACCAGTCAACAAACTCATATATATATATATATATTTCAACACTTATTTATACATTCAATACATAAGTAATACTACAATGATGCACCAACCAAGTTACTAAAAATTAATATAACCATGCTAACGTATTCATCAATTAACCAATCATAGTAATGTATTAATGAATTGACGTATGTGTGTCCAACACACATCTTAAGCGTGGGTACTAATAATCACTTTTAATTCCTTAATGCATCATTATTATACGTTCGCAGACAACACACAAAAGACCAACATAATCAATGCATCATTTCTCATTCATAATCATTCATACAAAAGTAACAAAAATGAATTACATAAACATAATGAAGCATCAAGAATATAATCATCATGGTTTTTATCAATGAAGAACACCATCCAATTCGTCATTGGTCCCATCCATCCCCATCAATACTCAAACCACCTAATCACCACTACTTCCATCTCCTAACCTTACCATCCCGTCCTCCGCTGGAATATACTATAGTGTCGGCTACATCGACCTAACCACATATAGAATTTGTAAGCGGGAGTTTCGAGTCCTACAAATCGACCAAGCTTCCCTAGCAGTCACCCACTAGTTGTCATCACATGTCTAGGGGAGCGTGCTCAGTACAACCCTCCCACGACTCTGGGTTTCGAGGGATAAATGATGGGAAATTCCTCCACCCCCCTGATAGTACTATGGTCAACACCCTACATCAACTTTGATATGTCATCACTGTTCTAAGGGGTTTCGTCATTGAAGAACCACTTTGGACAAGTCATAGATTGTGACAAAACTAACACTCACCCATAAGTCATAGAGATATTGATATTCAAAATTAAACAACATAAAAATGGATATAACATCATTATCCTCCCGATGTCCAAGACATCTCGTGCCCCTTAGCACTAGAAGAATCTAACTATCTCGTAGCCAATCAACATGTGGGTTAGTTCACCACTCACATATAGCTCATGTATAACCATACTCAACTCTTTCAAGTGTTAATCCATGTCACTAAAACAACATTTAATATAATCATGTAAGTATATTTGAATATATAGTGTACTTGTTATATATCATAGTACAACTCAACTGACATTCACATATCAATATTCCATATTCAATTGCATGTTCAAATGACATAACATATTCATCAACATTGATAAAACAACAATCACAAGTTCCATTTACTATCCACATATCTAGGGAGTCCATATGTTCATAAACTAATAGTCTTAATGGAAGTAACTGAGTCAAATAGATAATAAGCAATTAAAATGTTGAGTTAATTCATATTAGAGTTTAAATACCAAATGTCAAAATATGGGGCATTGCACAATCCAGAGTCCACGTGGTATCAACACCATCATAGCATCACATGTACCTCTGTTCTTGTCACACTTTATGATTCATCAAAGTACATGCTATCCATAACATAATCATATGCATTTCATAATTTTATATCATTCATAAATTTTCAATCATCATAAAAAACAATATCATATAAACATTCGATCAACGCTAAAACCATTTCTCAATATCAAAATAACACAATAACTGGTCATCATCATAACATGGTATCACAATAGATATTTTTCAAACAATTTTCTTTGATAATCAAAGTGTCAATTCCACACATGGCAAGGTCATTCAAAATGAATGCCCTCAAATAATAACATGACATGAAAATCTAGGTTTGAATCCACACATAATCGAGTCATTCAAAACTAAATTCCCTCAAATAATAAGGTCGCAAGAATGTCAAATTTGAATGAAAAAATGGGGCATTGCATGCACACACACACACATAGACACACACAAAAATTACATTCTCATAATGCTATGGGTAAATATACATTGCTTTGTTCTCCAATGACAATTGTGAGGACTCTATGGTATATGAACCATAGGTTTTAATGAAGTCTTCTCAATCTCTTATCATACGACTCAAATAATTTATACTAAAATATTGTCATTTTAAAGAAATATATACAACTTGTATTAATATTTTATTTGAATTTTCCAACATAGTTGATATGTGTATTAATATTAACAAAGTATTGTGGAGAAATACAAATACACAATAAGCATAACTCTTCAACTTCAAACCTTTCTTCTCATAACTCTTCAACTACTTAACACTGATTGAATCAATTTTTAATGCTTATTGATTGCATCCTCTTTTCTCATGGTTGCTTAAATAGAAGTCGACATGATTAGTTGCTTAAAAATAAATTTCAATGGTTACTTAAAAATAATTTGACGTGATTAGTGGAATGAAAAATATAAAGAAACAAAAGTAGATATTAATTAAATAAAATAAATTAGTGTTATATTGTTTGGACTTAATCACATACTTAGACTCTTATAGGCCCCTTTTCCTTGAAGAGACTCTTCCATTATTTCAATTCCATAACCATATGTCTCATATATGTAGTACATCAACATAGCACTTATCCAAGCATCCATTAAGGAATAAGAAGTATTCATGAAGGATATATCCTTCAACCATAAAACCCTCTAGACAGGACAACTTCTTATAATTCCATGTATTTACATATACCTCTCTAACATGATCTTAGAACATGCACCTTGTAGACACAACACTAACCAACTCAATCTTATCTACTGGATGCACGAGTAACCTTTCTAAAATATAAAACTAAGTACTTTTTATTACTTCTAAAAATAAAAGATTTTATGCACTTATGAAAGTATCAAAATAAAGATTTGTATAACATGGGTGCAACTAAACTTACAATTAAAGCTTTTTGGTTCTAGTGTGGTATAACAATCTCCCTAGTACCTTAACTACAAGTCAAGGAGCTAGATCACATCCTAGAGGGAATGCATGAAGGACACCATGGATGATCAAACTTGATTAAGTCTTCTTAGAAATTGTACTAGAGATCAACTTTGATTAAGTGCATGTCATTGCTTACTTGATTTTACAGAAGAGGTTGTGATGAAACGCATCCATTGTGCATGAAAATCATGACTAACAAGTATTTTCATCATATTATATATATACACACACACACTAGCGTTACAAAATAAACTCCATAATTGGTAGTGTGTTCTCTTTTTAGGGTTGTATAGGATTGACTTGTATAATCATACTCAATACATGACTAGTATATCGAACGGTATCTTACATTAAATTATTATATTTATCAAATTTAATATAATCTTTTTTATAGTATATATATATTAAATAATCATTTATGCTCTTTGATTATTTTATTTTTTAATTTAATTAGTAAATTCATATCATTGTTTATTAAAAATTTATGATATCTTGCATTGAATTAATATATTTATCAAATTTAATATAGTAGCTATATTAACAATAAATTATATAGATTAAGCAATCATTTATATTCATTGATGATAATATTTTTTATTCTATTAATCAACTAAAGTTATTGTTTATTAAAAATTTATAACACAAATAAGTTAAAACATCTACCCAGCTAGTTCCTTAAGTATTTTAAGTGTAACACTACTGCATACTAACACTGTTTAGGAGTTAGTTTTAAAATATCAAGTAAAATTCCCAATAATTTACCTCTAAGTTTTTGTAGCCACATTGCTAGTGATAAACAAAAGTACTTTATAACCAGTTGGCATACCTGAGACTCATTTTGTTGCAGAATGGCATTCCCCTCCAGGGTGTGAACCGGATTCTGGGGTGTATCTCTTCAGCAAATTTTTCCTTGTTCATAAATGGATCACCCTTTGGTTTCTTTGCTTCCTGAAGAGGTGTCAGGCAGGGTTGCCCTCTTTCCCCTCTTCTATTTATCTTGGTCATAGAGGGTCTGAGCTTACTCATCAAGGATTCCATTGCTAGTGGTTTGATCAGAGGCATCAAGATTTCTACCTCACTCACCCTTACTCACCTTCTTTTTGTAGATGATGTGGTGCTTTTCGGTCTGGGCACAGTGTTGGAATGGATAGCCTTTGTGGTGATTCTTGAGACCTTTTGTGCTGCCTCTGGCATGTGTATTAGTGTGGATAAGTTTGGTTTTCTTTTCAATGCTTTGGAGGTGGGTGTTTTGGACAGTATCTGTCTTTATATGCCTTACATCGCTGAACCCATTCACAAGGGATTTAAGTATCTGGGGTACTATATGAAACTGCTTGGTTATGAGGTAAAGGACTGGCTCTAGTTCTTGAAGAATTTTGAAAGAAGAATTGGGCACTGGTCTTATAAATTGCTCTATCTTGGAGGTTGACTTGTTCTTATCAGGGATGTGCTTTCAAGCTTACCTGTCTATTGGCTCGCTCTGGCCCTGATTCCTGTCTCTATTTTGAATAAGTTGCATCAATTGATATTCTCTTTCCTCTAGGGTTCAAGTAAGAATATATTCTGATTCCATCTGGTGGATTGGCAGTTGCTTGCCAGGCCTATTGCTTTTGGGGGTTGGGGCATAAAACATTTACCCTGGTTCAGTGTTTCGTTAAGGCTCAATAGCTTTTGGAAGGCCTTAAATGGATTGGGTACCTGGAATCATGTTCTCTCTGCAAAATATCTAAAAGAGAAGTCTTTACCAAACCGGTTTCGAGATAAAAATTATGCACTCAGAAACTCCTCCATTGTCTGGAATGGTTTTATCAAGACCCTCCCTCGGATTGGTAGATGTCTTAGCTGGAAGGTTGGAAATGGTGCGGATGTTCGTATTGGTGCTGACCCTATCATTGGTGTTTCACCTTGCATATATTTTGATCCTGATCTAATTAGTTACCTGAATGATTATGGGATCACTTCTTTACAGCACAAGCATCACCCCTTTGTGGACTCTCCTTCGCTGTGGTTATCAGTTGAGGACCTAGAACTTGGGGGCATTTGGAAGTCTGTGTGGGATGCTTATATCTCGGGCCTACAGCTTGGTGGCATTTGTTTGGGATAGGAACTGGACTCGTTGATATGGGCACACAATAAAAAATCGAGCAGGGTTACTGCTGCCCTTGCATATGATCTAATTGTCAGTTCTCATCTGCGTCCATGCATGGACAAACCATTGTCTGCGTTGTGGGACTTATCCTTTCCACTAAAGATTAAGGGCTTTGTCTGGTTGGCTTTAAAGAATCGTGTCTTAACTTGGGACAACTCGATGGCCAAGGGTTGGCATGGACTGGGTCGTTGTGGTTTATGCCTCTCGGGGGAGGAATCTGTCCATCATATTTTTGTGGATTGCTCTATAACAAGATCATTATTTGCTGCTCTGAGTTGCTCCCTTCAATGCTCTTGGCCTATATAGGGTGTATCTCTTGAGTCACTCTTTGAAAACTGGGCTAGGATCAATCCCAGGCAACTCTATCTGCCCTATTTTGTTTTTTGGTGTATCTGGAAAACCAGAAATCGGATCATTTTTTATGATACTAGAACTCCTATGGGAGTTCTCTCCAGCATGACTAGTCTTCTTATACAGAGTTTTCCTGTTTTGGAGAGGAAAACTAAGTCCAGGATTATTAGGCCTCCTCTGGAGCTGATTTACCCGATGGGGTTCTTCGATGATGCAGCTTCAGCTGGGAAGGGAGGCGTAGGCGTCCTCATAGCTATCAGTAAAGTGCACTCTTTTCACATCAAACTGGGATGTGGTTCGAGCACTAATACCAAAGCTGAACTTCTAGCTTTCTAGGTCCTCTTGTATTGGGCAAATTATTTTGGGCTTCCATTTCTGCACATCTTTGGAGATTCATCAGTTATTATTAATTGGGCATTGGGCATGGCCTCACTGTTCTGCCTGGTTCTTGATAACTGGTGTGAGACCATTAGATAAGTGATGCCAAAATTTCTCAGCCTAGATTTGCAGCACATATACCGAGAGCACAATTAGACTGTGGATGGCTTCTCCAAAGAGGCCTTGGATCTAGACTCAGGCCTATGTCATATATCTGAGTTATATGTCGATTCCGTCATTATGTATGGAGATTATAAACTCTTCTGAGTTTATGTTTTTAGTACAAGAGCTGAGCTCTTTCTCTTTTTATGGTACTGGTTTGGAACTTATTTGATACGTTTTTGAGCAAATGTAGAGGGTCCTCCTGGAGGAGTCTTCTCGATTCTCCTTGTGCTCTCGGATAGATGGTTGTTTGTCTTACACGGGATCTTTATACTCCCTACCTTTGTATGCTGAGTATAGACCTTTATGGTCTTGACCCTTCTACCTACCGACTCGGAACATCATACTTGCTGATGTATGTATTGGTTTCACACCATTTTTGTATTATGCCCTTTGATTCAATATGAATATCAAGTACGGGATTTTTTTTTTGAAAAAAAAACTAGTTGACTTGAATTTCCATCTTCCATAATTGTGATAGTTAATAATCTCATTTGACTACAAGTAAAAATGGATAAACATAGTTATTACACCAAAGGTGTTATTAAGGTTCTCTTGGATTTTTTGTTGTCTGTCGCTGGCTAATCAGGAACCACCCCCTGTATGTAATTAAATTTATTAAACAGCAGCTGTTGGCAATTAAATTTATTAAACAACAGCTGTTGGCAGGGAACGACGGAGTCTACGGTCTACCCCTCGTTCATATAAACAGAGTAAGGGCAATGTAGATTAGTCAACCTCCAATCCTTTTCTGCACCGAGCTTCTCTGGCTGCACGCTCCAGTTCCAACCACAGTTCAGGCATTCAATTTTGTGCTGCCGTGCGTGGGAGCCGAGTGGGGAATAGCAAGAGCAAGAACAACAACATGGTTGAGGGATTGATGAGATTTGGAGGCATTCAGGAAGGCTCAGAGGGAAGATGGCCCCGCCACGATCCTCGCTATTGGTACTGCCACTCCACCCAATGCGATCGATCAGAGCAGTTAGCCGGATTACTACTTCAAAATCACCATCAGCGAGCATATGACAGAGCTCAAGGAGAAATTCAAAAGAATGTTTAAGTTCTACATCTATTTCATGCTTTATATAGGATGGCATTTCTATCCTACAATGTTTACACGAAGAATCAAGTTATTTTCAATGTTTGTGGCAAGCTAAATTTGAATATGAATGTGAATGAAGAGTATCTCAATCACGTAATCTAAACAATGTCCATCTCGTATTTAATGATATTGCGTATGTTACAGGCGACAAGTCGACAATAAAGAAGAGATACATGTACTTGACGGAAAGCAACTCGAACCTGGTCTTGGTGGAGGGTTATTCGCAAGCAGATGTAATTGCTGCTGGGGAAATTGGAACTGTTGTTAATGCTGTTGAGGATTTTGTAGTTGAGGATTTTGTGGGGTTGACTGTAGGTTTCCAAAGGGCGTCGCCAACCCTGTTTCCAATGATGACTTTGGGTTTTTTTAGGTGCCCATTGCTGCCAAGGCATGGGAGGATACCAATTCTGAGAAGGATAATGTCAATTTTGTTGCTTAGTCCAAAATGCATTGTAAAATGAAGAAGGATCTTGAACCATACCTGGTGGACGAGGTTTCCATGGTCGTGTCTGGCAGATGAAACAAATTTGCTTGGTCTCCTCATTAGCTCCTTGGTAAACTGCTTTCAATCCTGGAAAAAGAAGGGCAACTGTTGGCAACATGCTTTTGTTCACAGATTTCAATGATGTTTAATGGGAAATCCCGGGCAACTGTTGGCAACATGCTTTTGTTCACAAATTCCACAGATTTCAATGATGTTTAATGGGAAATCCCGAGTAATTTCCAAATGGTAGCGACAACAGAGATTTGACCAAGTTATTTTGTGCTTGTTTGAATACTTTGGTTGTCAAAATATAAGAAAAGCAACAGCTGGAAGATTAAGCGTTGGAAAGGACGCAACTAGCATTGAATTTTACTCACTATGGCAGAAGGCGATGTATAGACCAGACGACATGCGATCACGCCCAAAAATGATGAAAAATCCAGTTCAGCTATTTCAGGGTCTCGTTTAATGTCTAGCCCACCCCCAAAAAAGTGAAATGAATTAGAAATATAGCTAATGTTTATGTGAAGGTTTTGAATATTATACATAATGGAGATGTCTTCAGATAAAATTCAAATTTACATAAGAATTAAATATAGGGAATTATGTTTCATTTAATCTCAACCAGATGTAGGTTGAGAGATAAATAATTAGGTCACTCAGCTCTAAGGTGGACATTCTGTCTTGGGTCATATTTTTTATTGCAGTTATTGATTGAGGTGGTAGTTGTAGACTTACTAAATGAATGACTTATACTCTTTATTTTTGTTATTACTAAATGAAAGACTTATACTCTTTATTTTTGTTATGAGCTAATGGTAGTTGTAGATTTACTAAATGAATGACTTATACTCTCTATTTTTGTTATGAGCTAATGGTAACATGGAGCAAAGAGATGCTATGGTGCTTATGACTAGATGTTCTATGTCATCAAGGATGAGAGTTAGCCATAGGTGGAGAAATGGGCTATTTAGATGCCAATGCAATTAGCATTTGGTATTTTAAACCGGAATATAGATTTATATATGTTATGGGACTCATATATGTGCATATATTCTTTGTAGGGAGTTAGCATGTCATATTTTAAAAATGATTTTTAATTAAGGATTATTATATTTATCCATTAATATATCGTATTAGAATTCAAGGATTTTTATATGTTGAGGACTCGCATATGGTTCTCCTAAAAGAAGGTCATTAATCCAACAACTTAAGAAAGGTAGGCCCCATTCCAAAGTTTTAAGAAAATAAAGGAAATCTCCTTCATTAACTCATTATACCTTATAGCGCTTAAAACGAATGATATGATAGTAGGAAGTAAGAGCAAACCGATACTCTCTATGAGATACAAATATATATTAATTGACCGAGTGATCATTCCAATCTTATCACCTCTTCACGTTCCTCCAAATTTCTCTACTGTAGATAATGCAACTACAACGTTGATGGGTCAAACATCAGACCATGCAAGTGCATTCACACCATTTAGACCCATGCATGAATCGACATTGTCTAACGGGTCCACTATGTCAAATCTAGTGGTAGTTAAGAAATATTGGAAGTTATTTAACATGATTGTTATAGAATGTTGGGCAAGCCACACTACAAATCTTCGTAATTAACGTCAGTGTTACTCTATCTGTCATGTTGGGGCCATTCGATTTCAGATTTGATGAAAAACTCGGTCAATCTTATAACACTCCGACTTGCTACTTTGCAATGATCCACTTTCGTTGCTTATGATCGAGCTTCCACTTCCATTACCATTTGTATTAGTGAACCCAAGGGTGTTTTAATTTATCTATATTGCTCATTGGTGGCATTATCGTGATAACATTATTTCAAAATTTTGGGGTTTTTTTCCTTCTTATTCTTTTACATATGCATTGATAGCGGTTGACCTAAATTCCATTTCCATTTGTAAAGTCTCTTTTGTGATGTATTTTAATTTTAATATTCCATCCAATAGTCGTTGTATATCTACATACACATAACTTTTGTTCATTTTAGACATACCTAAAATATTTTCTTTGTTTCATTTCCCCACTTTGAAGGTATGCTAGTTTCTATTTCATTTTTGTTTAAATCAAATAAAGCTCCTAAAAAGTGGATGAACTCATAGAACTGGTAAAAAGTGGATGAAATCATATTTTTAATTGGATTTTTTTAAATAAATAATAATTTTATAATTTTAAGAATATGCAAAAGTAAATGAACTCGATAATTTTTATTTGAATTATTTTTAAATAAAAAAATAAGTAACAAGTTACTAAAAAGTATAGTTCCACTTACTCAATAAAAATTTTAATTATAAAATTTTGCTTACAAAGGTGTCAGGCCTTCCGTGAGGGAGCTGTAAGAAGAAACAGCGTTATGATTCATATGTTTCTCCATTCTCACACCAACTTGTAAATGTTAAGCGATGCAAGTCATTCACCTTTCTCTTTCGGTAGACATCCAGATTCTAAGCAAACATGTGCTATACAAGATAGGAGTAAGATAAATTTTAGATCACTTGCACTTACATTTCTGCGAATTTTTTGGCCAAAATTCGATGGAAATTTTTCGTTTTCAGTGATTAGAATTGCATAATCTGGGTGCCTCTTAGGTAATCGAGGGTCGTGAATCCATTTTTGCAATAAAAAAGGCAATTTTAACACTGAAAATCTCATTTTCAACAAGTGGCCAAACTTGCCTAAAAAGGTGCAAATGGTCTAGAGATTAGCCAACTCCAAAGCTTTGACTCATAAGTGACTTATTTTCCATATTGTTTTTATATTGAAATCATAAAATAGAAATTTTTTAATATTTTTTAAAATAATTTATGTATAATTTTATGAAAAAAATAAGTCAAGTTAAATTAGAATTAAAATATTTAGACCAATATATATATATGTAAAACTATATAAATTAAAACTATAAATATTGTATTACATACTCTATGTAAAATAGAAACCAAAAATTACGAAACTTGTAATAATCATTATCAACAAATCTATAATTATTTTAACATTTATTATTGTTTTTAAGAAAAAATTCACATCTCTTATCTATTTCGTTATTTGGTAAATAACTTTTTAAAATGGATCTATGTTGATTATGTTTTAAATTATATAATTATAAGTAAATTATGATTCAAATTTTTTATTTTATTTTTATCTCTAACTAATCACTTATTCTATTTGGTTATTTGGTAAATAACTTTTTGAAATAGATCTATGTTGATTATGTTTTAAATTATATAATTATAAGTAAATTATGATTCAAATTCTTTATTTCGTTCTTATCTCTAACTAACCACTTATTCTCGGTTTTAACCAACTCATGTTAAATTTTATTGGATTATTTTATTTCTTGCTATACACACTGAAAAAAGAGATAGCCTAGCAACTTGAAGTTTGGTATTTTATTTCTTCTACTTATATATTATATTCTCATTTTAGTAGCAATTTGAAATATTTATATTAGTGATTTGCATAGTTTTGATAAATAATCTTGATATATTTATACATATTATATTGAAAATTATAAATATGTGTATTATTTTTTTATTAAAAAACTAACAACTTCTTATTGAATTTAATTAGAGAAAAAACTTATATTTAATATAAAATCTTAATAAATCTATTTGTTAATGTAATTCTTTGTATATATATATATTAAATATTTTAGGAGATAACTTTATGATGATGATCATTAACTCCACTAAGACTAACTTTGGTTTATCCGACCCTAAGAAGAAGAATATTTGGTTTACTTTAAAATCTTGTTCATGTGCTCAAAAAACTTGTCAAGAAGCTTTCCAAGTCACTATAGTTTTGGCGAGTAAATAGGTTATAAAGGTTTGTATTGTAGCAAATACTATGAAACTCAAATCTAATGTGGGTGTAAGCAAGACACTCTAAGAGAAAGTGATTTTCATCCTCATCGCTCATAGACTCACAAAGATGACAAACCCTTTCCTCCCATGGAGTTTTAGGAATAGACCAACGCCTTGTTTCACTATGGAGTTCATGAGAGTTCGTTCTAATCTTGGCTATATTAATTTTCTTCCATGAGCTAGTTACAACCGAGAGTTACTTCTGATCTTCCAAGTTAGGATTAATGACCTCCTTATAATATCTTAATTTTCTCTTAACCACTAAATTTTCCTCACACCATAATTTCTCTTTAAACTTAGAAGCAATAATATTTTTTACATTATCAATGTTCTGCAAAATGTCATTAATGCCCCATTGGTTTAACCAAGCCATGGTATCTTTAAACCAACACCGCTTGAGACGTAGTTGGTTTTGACTTGAGTTTAAAGCAATTTTAGAGAGTATCTTGTTTCCCATGTTATTTATCTTATTCTTGTACATCAAGTACCTAGTCATAGCCATGTTCTCGATGGGGGAAAGACCCACTTGTATGAGGAGAATAGGATTAGGCGTACTGCTTTTAATTTTGAGGTTATAAGTTATAAACTTCTTCTGGATTTGCTCAATATTCCTCCAAGATTCTCTAGAAATGTTGCACCCCCGTACTTCACAACCATACAAGATAATATGGATGACAAAAGTTTCAAAGAGAAACTTCTTTTTATCCCACACGACCAAATTGGTTGATTTACAATTATTTTCAAGATCAAAATAAACTTTCCACCCTCCATTAATCATTTTCTCAATGCTATAGTTCCAATCGAGCTTGCGATGGATATCAATTCCAATATACTTGTAAGAAGTCACTTCCTCTATATTTCTATTATCATAAATCAAATTTGCATAGGTGTCTTTCTTAGATTTTTGTCTTGTCGGTGTTAACAGTCATACCCATGTTAGAGCAAAAATATTTAAGAATTCTTAATTGCTTACCGAAATAAGAAGGACACCTTGCCATAAGAACAATATCATCAGCATAAAGTAGGAGGATGATAACTAGCCCAATTAAGATTGTACCGGTGCAACCTGCTTCTTCTAAACATTTTTCTAGCTTATCAATGTAAATGCCAAAAAGGGTAGGGGAGAGGGGGCAACCTTGTTTAACCCCAATATTACAATTTATATCTCTTGTCCACCTCTCATTATTCTTAAATTTGGAAATAAACTTTTTTAATAACCTTATCGCGATAGCTCTCAACTCAAAAGGAACCT
>LPNX010221192.1:211900-223999 GCA_001517045.1 Pseudotsuga menziesii | reverse complement strand
ATATATATATATATATATATATAAACTAGCCCATAGACGAAAATTAATATAGCCAAGATTAGAACGAACTCTCATGAACTCCATAGAGAAATAGGGCGTTGGTCTATTCCTAAAATTCCATGGGTGGAAAGGGTTTTCCATCTACATGAGTCTATGAGCGTTGAGGATGAAAATCACTTTCTCTTAGAGTGCCTTGCTTACACCCACATTAGATCTGAGTTTCATAATATTTGCTACAATGCAAACCTTTATAACCTCCCAACTTGCCAAAACTATAATGAGCTTGGTAAGCTTCTTGGTAAGCTTTTCTAGCACAAGAACAAGATTTGAAAGTAAACCAAGTATTATCCTTCTGAAGGCCCTATAGACCAAAGTTTCTCTCAATAGATGTTAATCATTATCATCATCATCATGAGATAATTTTCACAAATATGACTTAACTTTAACCTACAAAGAATTATTTCCCACTCCTAGTTCAATTTAACACCATAAGTACGCCGAAGGCGTTTCACAATGGAGACGCAGTCTCAAAATATTCCTCATCTCCCTGGCCACTAACATTTCGATAAGTGTCTCTTCGGCTTAGCGAATGGGGATTGAATAGGTGTCGTGTCTCACATCTCGTGTGTTGAACTACTTTACATGGCCATGTTTTTCGATGACCGACTCGATCTCCTCCTCCAGTTTCTTTGCATCCACGTATGCTGATCAATTTTTTTTTTTACTACACTTCAGTTGAGTCCTCAATTCTGCAATCTCGATTCCAAAACTTCTGTGTCCCATAGACCGTAGGTGTCCTCTATGTTACAGTCATTGTTGTGTGTGAATGGATTGATGGACTTATGGCCACGTTCGTCAATGGCCGACTCGATCTCCTCCTCCAATTTCTTTGCATGCATGTATGCCGATTAATTTTGGTTTTTTTTGTACTGCACTTCAGTTGAGTCCTCGATTCTACAATCTTGATTCCAGAACTTATGTCCCGTAGACCACAGGTGTCCTCTGTGTAACGGCCGCTACTGCATGTGAATGGATTGATGGACTTATGGATAGTATTTTCGTATCAGATTGCCAATTACGGATCCTTCTTCCCACTTGGTGTTTAGGGTGTTTTTTCTGACAGGTGGCTTGCGTGTTTTCACTACACTTCTATCTGTTTCCATAAACGACCGGTCCTGGCATATTTTTTTGTACATGGTTTCACTTCCCTTCACTGCAGTTCATTTATTTCAATTGGGCATAGCCCTTGCCAAGATTTTACGCCCAAGATTTTGCAAAAGTTTCAGTCCAGCAGTTTTTATGGGTTTAGGCTAAGATTTTGTCGACGCCTTTTGTTGCTTTAGGCTCACAGTTTGTGGGCTCAATTTGGTTGTGGTTTTGTTTCACTACTGCTTCAATCGATGAAATACACTTTGACCATGTCCCTTCATCCACATTAATGCTTCATCAATGCATTGTTGCTCCATTAATGCAAGAAATCTTGTCATTTGATTCACACATGGGCCTATATCTTAAATTTGGCTCACCTTATGACGATCTCCAAGATCTTGTTACAATACTGGATTTACCATTTTTGTTGTTGCACGACCTTTGCTTTGCACATATATACAAGGCTTCAGGTAACCACTATTTTTTAATGTTTGGTTTTGCTTTGCTTATATTGATTTAGCTATGCTTCATTTACACTAGAGAGTTTCCAACAGAGGTTTTCCAACCTGATCAAATTTGCAGGTATTCCTTCAGTTTGCTTAAATGTTTTGAACATTCATTGTGGTAGAAAAAAATTTGCTTCGTATTTGACCTTACAAACAAGTTCTATTACTGTCTTTAAATTTCCACAAATCTATTAAAATCATGGTATATATGTATATGTCTAAAGAGGTGTTTTGAATCTCAATAAAATGATAGGTATCAGTTTTTGGGCTAAATGAAAGTGTTGCTTATGAGATGGTTAAACACCCTTGCTTCATTTTAATTGAATGTGACCCCTGCTCTGTTGCAGAAGGACTGTGACTTGCATTGGTTATGTGGATTCATAATGGTGTAATACTCATGCTATGTTTTGAATCAGTAAGTCTTGTATTTGGTTATATTTTAACCCTCTTGTTGTTCCAGGTTGGTGAGGTCCATGTATAATACCGATAGTCTTTAAATGAATGTTGAAGTTATAAAATAAATTATGTCACTTGTAGTTTTCTTAGGAAACTGACTAGTAAACCCCACTATCAATTTCCTAGGCCTACACTCGTTTTAGGTAAGTAACTGATCTTAAAGCTACAAGGCCATCAAAATTGATAACCTCTTACAATCATTCTCAAGATTAAAAATCACTATAACAATCGTTCCAAAGCTTATAGATCCAATCTATAAGCAGAATAGTCGTTTCTGAACTGAACTGACTATTTCGACTTTCGCCTTCTGAAGCAGTTTTTATTTTCAAAATTTTCGCTTTGCCCACTTCCACCTTCCGCATTCCGCTTTCCACAGTGCAGAATGTCAGGATCCATTTGTTTCAACTCATCAGGGAAATCTATTCTCAACTTCCGCCTTCCACCTATGCAGATTCCAGAATTTTCATTTTTCGTCAATAAAACTTTCTTCCCGACTTCAGCTTTCCATTGTGTGGAATGCAGAAATCGGAAGTTAAAAGTCCACAATTAAATTTCGATGCTTTCCCACTTTCGCTTTTTCCAATGTGCAGAATCCGGAAGCCGAAAAAGACGTTGTACTCGCTTTTTTTCTCGTGTTTTTCGACGCAATTTTTTTTCTTTCGCTTTCCACTTTTTGAAGTATGAAATGTAGAATGCAGAGCTTTGATACATTTTTAGTTCAAATACATTTCTTTCCGACTTCTACTTTTTTCTATGCGGAATGCGGAAGCTGGAAACGTCAAATCCAAACTTCCCCAAACTTTCTACTATTTCTGAGGTTTCAGTTGCTGCCTATGCGGATTCCAGAATTTTCAATTTTTTGTCAATCAAAATTTCTTTCTGACTTCCGATCTTCGCTATGCAGAATGCAGAAATCAGAAGTTACAAGTTTTCAATTAACTTTATGTGCTTTTCGACTTCCGCTTTCCGCCGTGCGGAATGCGGAAGCCGGAAAAGTATTTGTTGCTTTTATTCTCATGTTTTTCTGTGCAATTCTTTTTTCTTCCGCTTTCCGAAGTACAAAATTGGAATGCGAAACTTCGATACAATTTTAGTTCAAATACATTTCTTTCCAACTTTCGCTTTTCGCTGTGCGGAATGTAGAAACACTAAATTCAAACTTTCCCAACTTTCTATTTTCGAAGTTTCAGTTGTGCACTTTCATCTCAGCTTTTGGTTCTCTTTCCGGTTTCTGACTTTCACCTAAGAAAACAGAGATAAAACATATTCAAACCTTGGCCTAGAATTCCTATGCTATTCTTCCAACTGTTTTATGATGTTTAAGCTTGGAAAACCATAAGGTGTGGTTCTATGTTTGTGACAATCCACATTTAATAATTATAACAGATAATGAATACCAATAACCAGACTCATGGCATATGTTCATGTGAATATTGTATATATATGCATTTAATTAGGTGACATGGATATGTTACCTTGCAAATATATATTTTTTGTTCATGCCCTGTTTCATTCCACAAGAAAAAAGAACCATCACGTTATGGAGGCTATGCTAACTGAAGATTCTATTTCACTCTTGCTACATGGTGTTGTCAACATTTTCCTGTTGGTATAGGTCTCCTCATTAAACCAAGTGAAATCACTCAACTCATCATCTATTCGGTTCCGAATTTCTATCTCAGACAGCCTTCACAAGCATGAGCTATTGCTTCCAATTATATATAGTATTCTTGTAGAAAATGGACAACTAAAATAAGGAACTATAATCAAAGTTACCCAATGTACATGCAACATTGTACATAATGTAACGAATTTTTTATTTCCTCGTTATTTTTTTCCCACTTAATCAAGTTCACACTGTTCATGCATCCAATGTATTTCTCTCCCATTACTCTCTAACATAGTTCACCTCACAAGACTATCACATTGCTTGCACTCGAAGTTGTCATTGTGGATGCAACAATTATTGGAGAACCTGCACCTTACCACTTACCTATAGCTTTTCCCTTGTAGAGTAGTTCCTTTGTTGCAGTGAACTCCTAGCACAATAAATGAAAACCCTGCCTTTCCTACATCGACTATCCCATTCATATCACTCTCCTCTTCTAGAAAACTTTGGAACATTCAAGGTCGAGTTATTTTCAAGAAAAACATACATCAATATGGAAACCAACGAGGGTCTAGAAAATTGTTTGGATTTGACCTTGTTAATGCTTCACACGATGAAATACATATATCTACATTCAATGAATTGGCACTCACTTTGTATGACCAAATACAAATAGGAATAGTGTACATAGTATCAAATGGCACAGCGAAAGCATCCAATCCATTTTTCAACCATTTAAAAATCCATAATGAGATTTTCCTAGGTTCCTCGTCAACCATCCAACCATGCTTATATGAATACCCCTTAGTACCTTTATATTGCTTTAACTTTAAAACTATTGAGGAGATTCAAACTATACCTGTCAATTCCTTGGTTGATCTTGTTGGACTTGTCATTTCAGTTTCACCTACATCCACAATACGGAAACGAGATGGTGTTGAAACGGTATGGCGCAGCATTGGACTCCATGACATGTCAGGCTATAGTATTGACATAACACTTTGGGGAGAGAATTTCCAAATTGAAGGAGCCGAGCTTGCCAAACTTCGTGGTTTAGCTACTCCTCCAGCTATAGCAATCAAAGGTGACCGTGTTATAGATTTTAATGGAAAAATTTTTGGGACTATTTCCAACACTAGTATTTTTATAAACCCAAACATTGAAGAAACTGTGGTTCTCCAGAGATGGTTTCATGACAATGGATTTCGTTCAGCATCACCATATTTGAGATGAAAATTCAATGCCTTTCATTTTGCTCCTCATAAAATCATTACCATCAACGAGCTACACAACCTTCAACCATCTGAAAAAACTATTTGGTACTCTCTTGTTGCAACCATTACAAATGTTAACGTAGATGACTTTCATTTCCTTGCATGCCCTCTTTTTGTTGACGGTATACAATGCATGAAAAAGATTTCCCACAAAGTTAGATACATTTGGCATTGTGGTAATTGTGATGGGGAGTTTCTTGAATGTGACTACCGATACATACTAAAGGTTGACTTGGAAGATACAACTGGATACCTTCATGGTGTCATAGATTTTTATGATGATGCAAACCAACTCATGGGCATTTCTGCAAAATACCTATATCTTCTCTCACCTGAAGCAGCATCAATTGTTGAAATAGTTCAGAAGATCTGCAACAAACAAATAGTTTTTACTCTTTCAGTTAGAACATATACCTTCTATGGAATTACATGCCTAAAAGTTGTAATTGTCATGATTGAAAACACATAATCAACAATTTCATATGGACATTTAAATACATACCTTATTTCGACTTGATACTTAAACATTCTTTATTGTCTATAATGAATGCCCTCAATTCTCAATTTTAAGTACTTATTTCATAGTTCAACATAGCAAGATATTTCTTTTAACTCCCTTATAACAGTTTTATTTTGTAATCTCATAATTCCATTGTACAAGCTATCATTTAACATTTTTAACCTAAATTGTTGATACAATCTAGATGGTAACTTTTGAATACAATACTAATTTGCTATTGTGTTTATTTATAAAATAGACAAATTTCTTCTATTCTTTGTTAGCACAACTTTTCATTCTTCTGTACAGAACAATAATTACATTTAATTTTTTTTTTTTTCATATATCCTTTCTCATACTACACTTTGCTTTTCTATATTGTTGCTTTCTTACAATTATCAAGCTAGTACTTGAAAAAAAAATACTTACTCCATAATATTATTTTAAGCTAAATTCTTAGTTCCCAATATGCAATTAGTTAACATTTGCTTTATATCTTTTGTTTTATATCCATATACTTTGCAGTTAATACATATAGAAAATGTGTCACTACCAGCAATCAAAGCTTCTATGTCTTTAACAAGTTTACGGTTTTCTTGTAGGTATTATCCCAAATCATGACAATGAACAAGCCAATGCATGAAGAAGAGTTGTATATGCATAGAACAAAGATAAAAACAACAAGAAACAATGTCTTCTTTAGAGAGCTGCTTGTCTACCTGTGGATATGTATTCTTCAATTTCTCTTGCCCAACCTTTCGACAGACATTCCCTTCCATCCCCTATGCTAAATCCATCGAACACCCTCCTCAATGATGCACATCAACGATTTCGTAAAAAAATGGAACAACTAGCTGATATGCATGTTTGCTCAATTTGCAAAGAATGTTACCCTGGTATTGCAACGAAAAATTTCCATGGTGCATACACTTGTTCTCGTTGTATTCTAAAATGAAAAGGCCATCACTTTTCATTGGAAAACAATATGAACCTAGGAATCCAACCACCTGTCCTTGCAGTACTTACACAAGTTGAATAAATGCTCATTAGTCATTCTAACCCAACCTTACAAGTTACACATGCTCATGGTGGTCAATATAAATATGCTGGCCATACCATTTGCTTCCTACGCGACATTTCCAATATTGCCACATCCCTACCCCATTTAATATCAGAACTTGACATCCTTGTCGTTTGCAAATGCAACTCTACAAACAATCCATATGAACTGTTTATTAGTCGAAGATGTGTTCTTTCTTCCCTTCAATACAAAATGGAAAACGACCCATACTACAAGGATGTACAAATCAACCCAATTGCATTAGATTATTTGCCTCTTATATCAACAGACATTTCACCTATGATTTTGCATGTTAATAGCAATGATACATTATCTCATCAACAAAGTTTGTGCTGTATAGTTCAACCACCAAATTCATTTGAACCCTATGAATTAGAATCCTCCTCATTTATTTCAACACAAACTAATGCTAGAACCGAGGTTGAAGAAATTAGACACTTGTTACACATACCAAATATCCAAATACCACCTTCCATTGATTGGCCCCCTATAGGCATCTCCCCTATCAATGAGTACAACACAGAAGGCCTTCTTTCCATGTCTTTTCCAACCTTGTTCCCCACAGGTGCAATAATGCCTAAACAACCACGCATTCATGAATTTGAGATGCACGAATATGCATTTAACCTCATTCACTATCATGACAGCAGATTTTGGCAACATCCGCGCTTTCAGTACTACATATACAATCTAATGATGCGTCATCGAAGTAATGCTACTGCTTCTGTTTTTTTCAAAATTAATCTTGAAGATACACTACCTCCCGCAATACTTGAGCTTGTTAACCAATTTCAAGGCATGCCTAATGACAAAATTGGTGACTAGGTCGCAAGGTTTGGGTCTTCATTATGTGGAACACGCTCGTATTGGAACAAAAGTAGAGCTAAACTCACAAATATGATCAATCAACAAGGTACACCAACATTCTTCTTCACCCTTAGTGCAGCTGACAAAAAATGGCCATATTTGCATGCTCTAATGCCTGTTGGACGTACTACCGGTTTATCTCAACACTATCAATGGAAGATTCCCAACATCATATCAAATCCAAATATTACATCATAATACATGCACAATAGATTCAAAACATTCCTTTAAGAGGTGCTTCAAAAAGGTTTTCATATAACGAATTCTTGGTGCAGGTATTCTACTATCTATTCTTTCTTATTCTTCTCTTCATGTTTTTCACTTTATACAATTCATTTCTAATATATTCCTTTTCCTCCCATGTAGGTATGAATGGCATCATAGAGGATCCACACACATTCATGGTTTTATTTGGTTGGAAGATGCACCAAATATGGACACCTTAGAATGGGAAGATGTTCTTGCAATTGAAGCTACAAAAATTTTGTTTGACACATATGTTACAGCTTGGAATCCTCGTAATTCCCACTTGTCCAAATATGGGCTACACCATTCTACTAAAAATGATCCATGCAGTCTTGCATCACCATCCATATTTGCATCAAATTACTTAGTTGACTATGAAGAACTTGTAAATTGTGTTCAAGGAAACACCAAATGTTCAGACTCAACTTGCCTTCACAAAAAAGGAACATATGTTCAATGTCGTTATGGTTTTCCGTATGACCTACAAGCTACTTCTTCGTTATTCATTTATCCAAATGGACATAAAACCTACAATCCTGCAATAAATGATTCCCTTCTAAATATTCACAACCCTACCATGCTTTCAATATGGAGGGCTAATGTTGATTGCCAACCTGTTCTTTCTAGACATGTTGTCCTCAAATACATTTCAAAGTATGCATCAAAAGTAGAGCCAAAATCATAAATCTACCATGTAATTCTCTCTCTCCTTGCACATGCAGCACCAACTAATGGCCCCATTCTTTAGCTAATCAAACAATTGCTTGCACAAATAGTTGCAGAACGAGATATTAGTGCACGTGTCTCGTGCTCTAAAAAATTCCTCTTGTCCTTTGTAGCCGTCTCTTCTTTTCCCTAAATGTGAGCCAAAGTGTCTTCTGTCGTGTTTGTAATGACACTACTAACACCCTCCAACCCCCCCTTCATATTTGCATACATGCAAAGACTCCTTTCTCTTAAACATCTAACCTTGCTTGAAGTTGCTCGTTCTTGGTCTTTCTCGCCTAATAGGAAAAAAAATCCATGGAAACAAAAATTGCTTCACAAGATTGTTAGAGTTTATCCACAATTCACTTCAATTCCTCCCTTTGATTCTTCATCTTTCGAACCGTTTTGTTGGAGCAAACTTCTTCTATACAAACCTTTTCATTGCATCCATCAGGATATTGGAACAACAAGTTCTAGAATTATTTCTCATTGGCATCACATTAAAGGCACATATGTTGTGTGGCATGTTGAACGCAAACAAGAACAACCCTCTACACCTCTATCTGATTATTCAAACTCCAATGCAATTACCTCTCCCTTGCCCCATAGCATGGATGAATGGGAACTTATCTCTCAAATGCAACCAGGAAACAACATCCAGATTGAGGACCTTCAAATGCTTGGACATCGAGATTTTTACAAAAATCACAATTTGACACATAACAATGTAACCACCTATTTGAATGAGACACAGACATAATTCATTAACCTCAATCGCTTGTCCACCCAACTACATTAAGAGACACCATCATTCTCCAAATCACCTGATTCATTTTCTCCCACACAACACATAGCCTTTGATCTTGTGATTTCCCATTTTAGAAACACTACACCTGCTCAACCACTCAAAATGGTGATTCAAGGTACTACAGGCACCGAGAAATCTTACCTCATATCTTGCTTGAAATCTGTACTCCAAACTGCATTTGAACAAACTACCTCCCCACTTTGTCTCCTCACTCGAACTGGTGTTTCTACTTTTAGCATGCGTGCATCTACAATACATTCTCCTCTTCTAATACCCATTGTTGAAATGCACCCCGTTGAAGGTCAATCCCTTTCAAAACTTCAAGAAGAACACTACCATATTCGCTATATTATCATCGATGAAATGAGCTTTATTGGTCCAAAAATGTTTAATCAAAATGATGCACACTTACGTTAGGCTTTCCCCTCACATTGTGCAATCCCGTTTGGTGGTTATTCCATGATCCTTCTTGGTGACTTCGAACAATTTCCTCATGTAAAGGACATCCCCATGTATTCAGATAATTGCCTCATTTGAACAGAGTTTTTTGTCTTTTTCCTTATCTGAATCTCCTTCCGCTTCTCAAAAATCCAGATTCTAGTTTAGTTTCACCTGCTCCTAGGAACATCTCACTTTAGGGTTCTGTTGAGACATAGCCACCCTTTGCTTTTCAATCTATCATTTGCATAATGCTCTTTTCACATATGAGCATTTTGATCCATGTCTTCCAATATGAAAGATATCTACTGCGTGGTCCTTGAAAAAAAATTCTCTCGACCTACTGTATAAGGTTATCGTGTCAATGATGAACTCAGTGATATATCCCTCTATGATACTATCTATCCAGAATTCCACATCCCTTGAAATAGGGTTGTTGGTTCTTTTTAGCCGCTCAATCAAGAACAGAGTCCACTCTATTGGTTCCCCTCCTTGAAAATTCCTCTTTTGGGTTGTGAACTTAGACAACCATTCATACAATAGACATTACTACATTTCGATCCAAAATCCAACGGAAAAATCCGTCGACACGTGGATTTCTCTTTTTAAACTTATCAAAAATCACAAAGATACATTTTTTTTTTGTAAATGTGGCCACAAGCGTCGATTAAGCGACGGATATTTTCATAACCGTCTCTTAACCGACGGTTATTCTCATAACTGTCGCTTAACCGATGGCGAGTTAGTCACATTCAAACAAACAAAAAAGAGCCAAAAGTCACATAGGGCGCGGAACCTACAAATGCCATACCCGCCAAGGATTCACCTTTTAGCATAATACCGTGAGAAGGCTGTCTGTTTGGCCTACCTAATGGAAACACAGATCGCACAGCTCAACTCACTGCAGAGCCAGGGGTCGTATAGATCCATAGCTTTCCCCACACATATTGATATTGTATGCACAGTTTGCTCAAATTAACCACAGTACTGAATTTAGAGCGAATTGCAATTTCCAGGATAGAATGTCTTTTGCTGATTTGGGTGTACCACTACCTATGATAAATTTATGCTCACCCACTCATGATTTTGTGGGCATTAAACCTCCAGATCTGATGGTGCAGGAAAGGAGGGAAAATAGCACCCGGTGATTAGCGTTTTCGTAAGGAAATTATGTCTATGAAGAAGGGATGGAGGAAATTTGGAGTTGCAGTTGTGGGTTTGGTGCTGCTATCCATGCTCGTTCCATTGGTATTCTTGCTCGAAATTTATGGTGGATTTCAGAGCAGTAAGTTCATCTGAACCCATTTCATTTTTTATTTGACTTGAAGCCCCCTTCTCACAGACTGTTGTGTATGGGGAATTTGGATTTGGAGTACTTTGGCTGGAGCTGGGGCACTTACAGGTTTTTATGAAGCCCATTTGTGGAATTTGTGGTGGGTGTTTTTCATTTTATTCAACCATTTTGTCTCTCTGCTATATACTCCTACAATGGGCATTTGGTGTATACCTAGATCCTTAGTACTCTGGGTGATTTGGGGTTGGTATTTGCATTAGATCTGATTGAACAGCAGGTAGTGTGAGGCATATTTCAGAATTTCATAAGTTTGTAGTTTCATGGTTCTGATCTATCCTTCTGCATTGCTATTTTCAGCGACTTAGGCTAAATGTGGGGTTTGAGGGAAGATACAGTTTTAAAGCAGTTGGATGTGGGGCAGTTGGATGTGGCACATTAGGTGTGAAATCTTAGAGACCACGGGATTAGGTATTCAAATCAGTGAGGCCTTAATCCCTGATGTTTGGATAGTGAAATGAAATACATCATCCTCGGAAGACCGAAACGGGATCTTAGACTATTTTGTCAGAGCTTAGGCTCAGATAGGAGTGGGCTGGAATTCCTGTTGGTTGCAATGAAGGATTTCATCAATACGTTTGTGGTTCTTTTAATTATATTTCCAATAATGTCAAATGCAGCTTCTTGTGGAACATGTGGACTGAGCAATTTCGCAGTTTTATAGTGGTCTGTCTGAACTCCTAAAAGTTGTCCTTCGTTAAAGCTTCTAAAATTATTGAGTAGAACTGAACCAGAGAGAAAGTAGAAACCTCCAATTTGATGCCTCCTATTTCGTTCCCATATTGGTGTGCAACCTTGTGTCATTTGCTAACCATAGATATTTGTTGTGAGTATGATTGAGGATCAGTATATTTTATGAAAGCATAGAGTAGTACACTGCAAAACAGGTAGTGAGAATGCTTTATTGACGTCTTCACTAGCATACTGGATGCCCTTTGTTATGAGGAACTTGCATGTGATGAGTACTTCTGAGCAGCCTGATCTTATTCTGATGTTTCGAATCCTTTTTGTCTCTTTAACATCAAGGAAGTCATTTGGTTGTTCTGTAATTTGTTGTTACTTGTATGTTTCTGTTGCAGGTTATATCGATGATGAAGGCCCTACAAC